>CABFWO010000423.1:106052-141154 GCA_902155825.1 Timema genevievae
CCCCCCCCCCCCCCCCCCCCCACTCATCAACCCAAACCATTTCCTACTTTTCCAACATTCATTTACTTTTCCACTGCCTTTTTGATAATACAAAATGCCAGACTCTTTCCTTTTCCTTCATTTAACTTTCCCGTGTCTTCTCACCCACCCATCAACTTAAACACTTTACTTTTCCTTCTCTTGCCTTCATCTAACTACATCCTGCATTTCCCCCCTATCCAACAACCTTGCCCCTTTAGTTCTCCCCTATTCCTTCTTTTTCCTCATTCCAAACTCTCTTCACCTAGACATCTTTCCATCCCTTTCCCAATACCTGTTCCACTTCCCTTCTATACCCTGCCAGTACTGGACTAATAGTTGGAGGTTTTACCAAAACAAACAGATCCCCCTCATCTCTCTCTCATTTTACTTTATTTTACTTTCATAATCTTTTTCTCGCATAACTAGCTCGTTAATAGCTTTGTGCTGAGATGTTAACAAAATAACTCGCTATGCTAAGTCTTTGTTCGTAAAACTGCTTTAGTATGTATTTGTGAAAACATCGTAGCTGCACGGTACATCTCGCCCTGTGGCAATAGTGACTCTACTTAGTTTGAATAACCGAATAACGTCTTTGGAATACGGTGGATAACTTTTCTTGACTCAAGTTGAAGAGGGAATAAGTTTTCTCTCGTATGTGTGTATGTTTGTGTGTAAATGTGTATACGAGTTGTGGGAGTGACTGTTGTGTTTCTATTTTCTATGTATTCCATGCATGTTAGAGGAGAGAAACAAGAAATACACAAAAACTGGCGTACAAGTTTACACGCTTATTAGGAAGTTGGAGGTTGTTTATGGAAACAAGTATACTCTGTATATATCAAATAGAGACCTTGTAGCGTTTATTGAAATAACCACTACAAGAAAAGATTAAAACGTCAACGAAGCACTGGTGAAGTAATACTAAAGTGGACTTACCATGCCCCATCGCCCTATGTTGTTGTTATCACGTCTCCCGAGCCGGCCTCCCGAACTACACTCCACTATAAACTTTGTGCTAAGACTGACTGAATGAAGCACGGAGTTCAAGTCGGCGCAAGGTGTCATGGGAAAAATAGTGTGACGTATGATGCCATGCCCGAGACGTCAGTGAGCGATAGAAACTTTTAGTCTGGGTCATTCTCCATGCTCCACCACGCTTCTAGAACCGTCCTTTCGCGTCTAGATGTTCCGTCCCTCTTATGTCATGTGTTGTGTTTCTCCTTTGTTTTGGCGTTTCCCCTCTCCCCCCTCTCTGAGCTAAAATATTGGCATAAATACTGGTGTAGAATAGAGGAATAATTACTCTTGTCTGGACTTCCTCCAGGAACACGTTGGTGTTCAGGATGAATACTAAAGGTATAAAATTCTTTTTCGGCAATTGTGTATCAAAATTCCCTTTTGGCTAACATTTGAAATTTAATGAACAAGTCCAATCTTTCAAATAGAAACTTAGCATTATTGTTGTTGTCTTGTAGACACGGAGGCCCCTTCCGGGTTGTGTCGAGTAACATTTGGTAATATCATGGAAATGTTAAATTTTTTATGGTTAAATTTACAGCCTGTTTGGCTTAAGAAAAATTAAATCTACTTAGAATAATTTTGCGGGAATTAATGTTCCTTTGTAGAATGTAGGCTAAAAATCCCCTTTTGGGTTTTTGTCAATATCTATAAATATTGTTGGAAAGCTAACCTTTTATTTAAAGACAAGATTATAGTCTGTACAACTGAGAAAAAGGTATTTTGTATCTTAAAATATTGATTTGGTTCTTTACTCTACGTGTTTGTTTTTGATAATTGTGAGTAGGAAATAATAGAATCACTGCTAGATTGATGCAGAGCGTTGTCATTTCGCAACGTAAACATTATTGACTTAGAGCCATCAGCTCACTTGTTAGATGCCTTAAATGTTTACATTTGTCATTTTACGACTTGAACTAGATATTAGAATCACTGCTAGATTGATGCAGAGCGTTGTCATTTCGCAACGTAAATTTTGTGGACTTAGAGCTTTCAGCTCACTTGTTAGATTTAGTCTTTTTGCTAATGCTTTGAATGTTTGCATTTGTCTTTTTTACGACTTGAACTATTGATGATTGAGACGATCATGGATGATTCATATTATTATGAGTTTATTATATAACGTTCACACATATATATATATATATCTTTCTGTATCATATTTAAAATATCTAACTTTTATATATAAATAAAATACCTTATACTGTTACCTATTCTTTATGTCACTTTGGTACCCTAGTTTCATCTAGTCATGGGAAGTTTTTTTTTAATAATGGCAAATATTTGAATTGTTTCTAATAATAAATATTTGTAGAGCGGGTTCGTGGAAACAAAACTCAAATGGATCAGTGTACGGTCCTTTTGTTTGATGTTAGTCCTATCGGCTCCTCTGAAATATTTGTTTTTTTTATATCTTTGAAATTTTCTGCTAATGGTATCGTTTTTGTTGTTGTACGCCGGCCTTAATTCGTTGTGGAATTGAGGAGGTCGCAACAACCTAGTTTAGAACAGAGTTACATGAGTTTGAAACAAACTAGTTAAATATATAATACAGTGGTTAATTAGTTATAAAGGTTTCGGGGCTAGTTAGAAACCGCGTAAGTCGAATTGTGACTAAATACTAAGTGCTTTTGAAATTGTCGTTCCTTTAAAATGATAAATAATTAAAGTTTAAAGTGTTCTGACTCTGAAAATAAGGTTTTGCTAAAATGACTTTGTCTCAAGGTAGAAACAAAGTTGCAATGACACTATCAATCATGCTAAGAACGCCATAATTATGTTAAAACTAGCATTCCATGGCGTTGCTACCGAAACTATTAATAGGCTACTAGAATCGCAAATCAAATAATCCACTAATATACTTGTGAAAGTTTTAAAAGTTTAAAATCAATTTTGTTTTATATAGTTTCCAATTAATCTACTCAAACATGAAGGTAGATATTATTAATTTATAGGCAACTTACAATTTATAGTAAAATGATATCATAAATAAATTTTCAAATGGAACCCAAATAAAACTAATTCAAGAAGTGATAAACCGGAGATGCCATTACTCCTTTTTATTGTTTGCTTAAAACAAGGATTAATGCTAAATTAATTCAAGAGATATGAGTGGGGTGGGCGGAATAAATGTACCTACATTAACGTGGGTAGGAAATGATGCGCTTGTCCAGGATTGTAGCCTTGGATTATACATCAACGGCAAAAAAAAAAATGCAACTCTTAACATATTAGACGGCTTTGTCAAAGGTTTAGTTGATTACATTAAAAAGTATCAATTAATACATTTTAAATTTAATTAATTAGTAAAAAATATAAAATATTAAACTTATAATATAGGAAATGTCATAAAAATATTTACATTAATGTATAATATATATTTACATAGACCTATAAATAAATTTAAATATATATAATTATTTATTTATAATATATATTTATATATATTACACTTTAGCATATAGGTCCATCATTACGGGTAGAATATAATTTTCTATAAACTATAATATATATATATATATATAAAATGTATTATTAAGCGAAAGGAAGAAAACATTACCTAGTATTCCAACTAACTCCGTTCTGTCACTGCCCGTTTCTACTTAGTGAAATTAACTCACCTCAACCCCAGGATATGATTGATGAGGAGCACGTAATAAAATATGGTAAGAGTCAATGTCTTACCTTCTTTGGACCTTTATTGTAAAACGAGTATGAACTATGTAATGATATTTACACTCCAAGCAAATCTTTGTCAAATCATACTGGTCCATAAACCCTTTCTCTGGCCTCTTAACCCCTCCAGTATCTACATGAGTGGTATCCCGGAATCCTTAACACGATCTGTACTAACATGATAACCTTGAAAAACAGCATAAGGCTATTCCTTGGTAACTTTTAAATAAGTCTCTCAAATATACTGTAACAAGCCTACGACAAGACTGTTGCGTGTGCTAGTACCTAAAAACTACACACTCCTTTCACTATTCAAGTGCAGTCTAACCAGGGGTTCATGGACTGTGAGTATGTGACAATCTTTTGCTCACTCTGCAATACAACTATTTCCACATTTAGCTACAACAATTTGAACTGTTTGAATCTACAATTACATCCATACGTACGTACATACATACGTACATACATACATACATACATACATACATACATACATACATACATACATACATACATACATACATACACACATACACACATACACACATACGTACATACGTACATACGTACATACGTACATACATACACACGCACACGCACACGCATACGCACACGCACACGCACANCACATACACACACATACACACACATACACACACATACACACACATACACACACATACACACACATACACACACATACACACACACATACATACATAATCAAGCCGCTCCCTTACGGCGTTGGCCAGAAAATTTGCATATAGATAAAAAATTATCCCTACCTAATCCATCCTCACTAGGTTTCTTCACACTTCTCTAAACCTTGTATAATCCTATTGATTCAATACTACATCCATACACCGAGTCATACGTACTCTTTTATTCTTAAACCCTTTAATGTTTATTTTTTCACACATTATTCTACAAGATTTAACCTCTTCTTACATGGCCTTACCCTTCTTTTTGATCCACACACTCTACCTTCAACATTTTCTTCATCACTCAATCCACACTCATCCTCTCAAAATGCCCAAACCAACTAAAGACGCTTCTTTCACATTGGCCTATTGGATTACCCTTCAAACCACACTCTTTCAGCATCCATTTATTACTTTATTTTTTAGTACCGCGTCTTACTACTTGTTCGGGTTGTATTAATTAAAATAATGATTGAGGGATTAGGAAGGTTTAATTGATAGTAAGTGCACACGCATTTGTGTGGAAGTAGAGTGGAAAACAATTTAGGGAAAACCACCCTCAGTGCACCTGAACGGAATCGAACCTTGATCTCCCCGTTATCAGCAGTCTAGTCTAACACAAAAATAGCGCGTTAGACCACGTGGCCACTGAAGCGGGTCATTTATTACTACATCCATAAGAGTTTTTCACATACATTTCTTAAGATATCTCATTATAACCACATTCACCATGCTCTTGTGTTTCTCCTGACAAACCCACGCTTCACATCCATAAAACAATGTTGGCGTCAACATACTTTTATATACTTCCATCTCTGAATCTTTCTATACTGTTTCATTCTTTGCAGTAGTTCACATACATCCAACTAATCTCTGAGAGGCATTCACCCGTCTGTCGATTTCAACATCTATTCTTCCATTTTTACAAAAAATTCTGCACAGATACACAACATCAATCCTTTGTTTTAACAATTTTTCATTTATACTAAGCTGACAGTTATTTACTGACCTATACTTATCAAAAACTATCACCATAGTTATGAAGACATTTATACAAAGATCCATTCTCCCTGTCACCACATTCAAAAGATGTAATGCATTCTGTAAGTAATTTTCATTCTCAGCCATTAATAAGGCATCATCTGCATATAACAACACTCTCACATTCACATGGTCCATTTGTACACCAACCACATCCTAACAAGCATCCCTCATACACTCATCCATGAATACATTAAACAACCATGGAGACACAACATTACACAACAAATGTCAAACAAGTCGCTCAAATCTCATTCCACCCTAACGCACTCTTTACTTCTATAATACTCCGCCAGAATTGCATTTACCTACCATGCATTTACAATTCACTATATATTTTGGACCTAAAATAGCATTAAAAATAGTTCTATTAAAAGGTATATGTTCAGTAATATCGTTTTTCATAAATATTTTGTTGTTGCTATATTATATTTTTTGAGCTATGTCCTGTACATACCCATGTGTGCATTTTCGTCATTTTGTATAGTTTTTTGTTTTAATCATCAAAGGAATATCTTATTTCATAAACGTGATTTTTTTATTTTTAGAAACTCTGAATGTTGTTATTTATGTAAATAGTAAATATGGATATCAATGTCTACCTTAAAAGTAGTGACAGCCCATTTCAACTTTATTTTGTAAACTAAAATCTTGCTCTCTCTCTTTCTCTCTCTTTCTCTCTCTCTTTCCCTCTCTTTCTCTTTCTCTCTCTCTTTCCCTCTCTCTCTCTCTCTATATATATATATATCCCCCACGTTTAGGCTCTACGTATGGATAATTGTGGATCTACATCTATCTATTTACATTACTAATTCTTGTTCTTTAAATTGGAAATCACACCTTGACATGATAATCGAACCAATGTCAGGATGTCATTTTTAATTATAAAGAAAATTTTATCTACATGCGGCTATAACCGTATTTAGAAATTGTAATATCTTGTCTATTTAATCCATTGCTAATTCAGTAGTTTTTTTTTGTGTATTTTTACTTTCTAGCAATCTTAGATAAAGTATTGTGATCGTCAAAAAATCTAAATCAATATTTAGATGAATTTTGACGTTTCATGACCCCTCCAAATAAAAAAAAAATTGTTTTTGAATTTCCGTCTGTCGTCTATCTGCCTGTACCTTGGGCTAGAGCCTAAACTATTTTACAGATTGGGCTAAAACTTGGTATCTAGGATTTTCATAGTATTTCCTCGAGGGGTTTTTAGAATTTAATATCCAACCTTAATATTAAGGGTAGTTTACTGATGGGCATAAAGAGAAAAAATCGATTATCTCAAAATCGGCTTTAGCAATTTTGATTAAATTTTATTTCTTAGCATTGATCAATATTATAAAAAAATTGATACTCGCGTTTTTACAGCAAAATAACTTTAAAAGTTCCGCTTTGATGCGTAAATTCTAATTTTTTATCACATATCTGAAACTATTAGACATATGAATTATCATTGCAAATATATAGGTATATTTATAAAACAAATATTTTATTTGAAGCATTCTTTTATAAAATCAATAATTTTCAAGCTAAAGTTTTTTTATATTTTTTAACTTTTAGAACACTATAATTCAAGTATTGCAACAGCAAAAAAAAATCAAACCCGAGATGTTGATGGATGTTAACGTTTCAAGACACCCCGAACCCTAAGAAGTGGTTTTTGCAAAGCCGTCTGTCTGTGTGTCTGTTTAACCCTAAAATTAAGAGTAGGTTGGTAAAGGGCGAAAAGAGATTAAGTCAATTTTCCCGAAATCGGCTCAAATGATTTTGATTAAATATTCGTATCTAGGCGTTGATTAAGATTATAAACAAAATAGATCTTTTCATTTTCCTTTGAAAATGACTTTTAGGATTCTTTACAGAAGCGGAAATTTCCTTATCTCCGCAAATATTTAATATACTAAATAACTTAGCGTCGCAAATTTGTAGTACTATTTAAAATAAAAACGTTTATTTGAAATATATCTTTATAAAATCAATAGTCTCGGAGATATTGGCAAATATATTAATACAATTTTGTGAGCTTTAGTTGTAAGGAGATACTAAAGTTTTCTGCAATAATTTTCTAATTCTATAAAATAAGTAGATAAGTAATTATCTCAAAATGTTTGTTTTTTTCCCTTAACGTCTTAGGGGAAATGTTTGCCAGCAATTTCTTTTTATATATTTTAAGACTGAATAGTCGATATTTACATTTTTTATTGGTCTAAATTTAAAAATGAGAAATTTAATTAAAATGCAATAACCATAAGACGTGAAACCCCTAATAAAATGTTGAAAATTTTAAACGGGAGTCGAAATTTTAATACGAGGTATTGACCCCTATTGACCCAATATCGATTTTTTTTTACTAAATATACTAGTGAGGACTTTAATTCTTTAAAAAGAAAATTATAAAATTAAAATCCGGGATTCAAAAAATGTTTAACATAGGTATAACGAAATGTTTTACGCTCGGATTTGCTAGTGTATATTATTTAGTTTCACATATATTACTTGTTCTGAGTAAATATCTCCATTTTTAATCTATGGAGTGAGAAAGTTCGTGTGGAGTTCCGTACAATCTATTTATTTACTTAATAATAGTATTAATACAATCTCTGATGGGTAAATAAATCTACCACAATACGTTAACTATAGAAACACATTTTAAACTAACGTGATTTCAAGAAAAGTGGTATTTCTAATAGGCCTACCATAATTTTAGTCTGTGTATACATTTATTTT
Organism: Timema genevievae; assembly: GCA_902155825.1. Lineage (NCBI taxonomy): Eukaryota > Metazoa > Arthropoda > Insecta > Phasmatodea > Timematidae > Timema > Timema genevievae. Next base: position 114,239 of record CABFWO010000423.1, read on the forward strand.
TCTAACGTCAAATAATTTTATGTGTAATTTTTTCATAATTTGTATTTATAATCGTCTGACTAATGATAAATCTATCTAATAATCTGACATAATAAAGTTAAATATCAAATCTACTCTAGGTAAACTGTTTTCATAAAACTGATGTATTAGTGATTTCTTATTTATTTAATTTAAAAAACTAGGTCCTAAATACTATAATATGATTCAAAAATTAATTAGAATAATTGTAGAAATTCCAAGGTTTTTTTATAATCTAACAAGTCCATTTACTTTATTATTTAGCTCCGCGTCTTACTAACCGTTTGGGTTATACGCTTAAGTACTAATTCCATTAATGGATTAGGAATTGGGAAGGTTGAATTTAGAGGAAAAACCATCCCCAGTTCACCCGACAGAGATTCGAACCTCGATCTGCCCGTCCTCGGTGGTCTGGCTTAACACGACTGGCACGTTAGCCAACTACTCCACAGAGGCGGGTTCCATTTATTTTAAATGCATAATTTGTTAAAATAGAAATGTACGTTTTTTTAATCAGTCCATAAATTTAATCTCACTTGAAAATATTAAAATATGTTTTTGAAATTGTGTGTGTGTTTTTTTTTTAATCGTGGACATTTGGCAAAGTATAGCAAGGTCCTCTTTCAAGTTGACCATTTGGCATTTAGTTTCTCTCTCTAGATATTTGCTCACCAACATCTGTCAAATATATTGACCACATTTCTATAAATTCAGCAGGGACCATCTTTGAACCTATTATTTTTCTTTCAAAACATCAAATATTACTACCCATTAGGACTATACGCCTATGTACTAATTACGCTAATCGGTCAAGGATGTGAGAGGTTGGATTTAGAGTAAGTGTACCTGCATTTGCGTGGCGAGAAAGAGAGGAGAGAAATAGCGAGTATGAAAACCACCCTCAGAACACCCAATCAGGATTCAAATCTTAATCTAAAAATTACTGTGAGGGTTTTTTGGTTAACTACATAATTGATAAAAATTAAATCTTTATAAATTAATTTAAAGTGAATTTCCTCTAGGTTAGTCTAAAACATTGCTATTGCAAATGGCCGCCTTTAATTTGTTATATTCTGCACAAGCTCTAGTTAAACGCCGGATGGTCTATTTGCATTATCTTTGACTGTTTTTTTCTCATGAAAAGATTCTTTACACTCTTTACACATTTACATTAATTATATAAACACGAATAAGGCATAGTTTACAAAAAAGTAACACATTTGCTTGAAGTAATGTTGGGGAACCATTGAGAAAAGACAGTTATTGCACCACTGGCTGGGATTTGATTCCATACCTTCCCATCATGGCTAAACCGGATAAGGTGAAAAAGACGCATTTTACCTTATGGCCGATGATGCGTTTTTTGCTTAGTAAGTCAACAAATCTGAATATTTTCTTTTTGTTTTAATTAAAATTACGGAGATAAGAAAGTTGGCGTACCGTATTTTGAAAACATGTTTGTTTGGAATAATAGCGGTATACTCTTGTTTTAGTGGCTAGTTTACGATCAGAAGTTCGCCCCACTCCTCCGTTACTTTCATTCGGAAAAGCTAATAAAAGCGGAGGTTCCGCATCATATACTGTAAGTTTGAAGAGGTATTATTGCCGTTGTTGAAGCAATGAAAAGTACGGAGTTATCATGACTACCTACAATAAAACAACTTTGTTGCTGTACCTTCCGGCAAAGGCTGATACCACCTGTAACAAACTATCTTTTTTTAAAAAAAAATTGTTCTGTCAGATAGACATTATTTTAAATGCTGGTTCAGAGCTACAAGATTATTATACCCCCATTAATGATGGAGCTAGGTAGAGTTCTAGAATGTTTATGGTATGGGTTTGTGCATATATTAAATACTGTTATTCATGCATTAATAAGTATGAGGTCAAGATTAGATATATTGCAAACTCCATTTACCTTGAAAGGTATTAGAATCTCCTTGACTGATTACATTATGGCCCTACCCTATAAGCTATACCATAGTAGAATAATGCAAGGTAAGCTTTATAACATACTGAGAATACAAATTATACAGTGCTAAACTATTTTTTTTAGCAAGACATATTACTATCCATCTTGATTTTCATGGAAGGTGAATGGAAATCTCTAAGTATAAACTACCCTCAATAAGCCGAACCTGGATTCAAACCCTTCCCAGCCTTCCCAAATAAATAACATCATTTTTTAAAAGGGTAACAACAGAATATTTGAAAAATATTTTAGGACTCGTGAAAGATCGTATTGAGGTGTTGTATTAAATTCACCATTTGGAATTGTATTTACGGATATTTGTTCAACGATAGCTGTCAAATATATGGAACAATTTTAAAGAAATCTGGTAGGAACATGCTCTGAGCCTAGGCTGAACGAAGTAATTTTTTTTTTCAATCTCGCCAGTTTCAAAATGATGGCCACTCAAAAGGATTTTGCGTTTAGTAACTCATTTCTAGTGATTTAAACATATAGCTATAAGATATCTATCAGGTAGCTAGGAAGTATTTGTGTGCATTTTGAGGTACTTTGTGAGATTAACTTCTTAAAATTCGTGGGATAAGGTTATATATTATACATTTGATGTGCTATGGAGTATATTATTAATTTTGTTTTCTGTCTAACTGGATCACCAAGGAAAATTATCAATCAACTCAAAATCCAAGGAGAAATTATGGGATGTATTTAAATTTGAAATCTAAAGATAAATATTAAGATGGGGATGTAGAAGACGCGAGAAAGGTAATTGTATTTGCAGATTTTATAGAAAAAATTTGTTTACCAAAATATTTTTTTCCATCCCCGCGTCTTACTAACCGTTCTGGTTATGCGCTTATGTACTAATTACGCTGGTGGTTTTAGGAATGATGAAAGTTAAATTTAGAGAATGTTTACCCACATTTACGTGGAGGATGAGTGGAAAACAGTTTTCGTTAAAACAACCCTTAGTACACTTAACCGAGACTCAAACTTCGATCTACCCGTCATCAGCTATCTAGTCTACTGCAAGAGTAGCGTTTTATAACATGCGGGCATCAAAGCAATTAAGTTGGATATTGCTTCATTACAAAATTAAGAGTTTAATTTTATTCACATGTTGACCCGAAAAGTTCTTAAATATATGTCGAGGGTGTAATTTAATTTTACGATTTTTTTTTATCTTCATTTAAAAAGTTGTATCATCTAATGCCGCTATGCTCACGACAGACATTCAAGAATTGTTGATATCACCGTGTGCATAAAATTAAAACTTAATGTTTCTACTGAAGCAAAATTCTATTTATTTTGTCCAACAAAATGTTTTGCTATAAAAACTGCAAAAACACTACCCTTATCTCGAACTCTCTACATCCTCACCTTAAATTTCTGTATTAACGATAAGAACATGACCTAAATCCTAACTAAAAGTACTTATATTTTTTTTAAATGGAAGAAGTGAAGACCACTGTCCAGTAATAGTTTTAGTGTGTCAGATTATTCAGAGCTACAATTCTCATAATAAATACATTAGTGTGAGGATATTTCCCTTGAAGTGTGTGTTGGCCTTAAACAATTTACTCTCTAGCTTCAGATTGAGACGGCATTTCATTTAATGGAACTAATATATTTTATCCTCCTTTAACCTCTACATGCGTAATACACCCCTTTCTTAACCCCTTTCCCAGTTCCTTTTTTCTTCAATGAGCTAGGGTATTGGCGGAAAGGACACATTTGCGTCGCTTGGTTAAACTAGTAGGCCTAGATATCCTTGAAATTATTCTTTAATGAAAAAAAAAATAGTCTCGTTGCTTTTTTAAATTTGAAGTTTTGAGAGTTAATTCAACCTATTTTATAAATGTTTTAAAAACTATTATACAAATAAGGTCAATTCGTTCATGTTGTTTATTTATATTACTACCCGTTACGACATGACCCAAATATTATTTTTAACTTACCCCGTTCAAATTATGTTCTCATAATATAAAAAAATAATTTTTTGACATATTACTATTGTAAAGACGTTGCTTATCGGTGACGTCACCATGTTAAAAAAATTACGTTTCATTCAGCGAGTTTTAAAGATATTATAACGTTAAAACAAGACCATATGTTCTTAAATCTTTCTAAAAACAGTTCTAGAGTGTTGCAAAATTATAATTTTTAATTTGGAATAGTTTTTATGGAAACGTATTATTTTAAATCATCAGCAACTTAGGCCATTTGGCTGTCATGAAAACCATTAAAAGGTAATTTTAAAAAGCAAGTCAATAATTTCAAGGTGCATATAGTAGCCTATATGGTTTTGTAAGCTCATCAGAGGAAGATGTGAAAGAATATCGGTATATAAATAAGAGGCCTACAGGGTAAACTTCTCATTTTATTCCTTCTCTTTCTATCTCGTACATTGGCGTCTAAGGGCGCTAGTGCTTTGACCGCTTAAGTGTGGTCAGTTAAGATGCAACCTGCTTCGCAAAATAGCCTCAAAAGTTTCTAAGTAAGTAGCATCTCGTTAAAGTACTTTTAATATCTCTTGCAACTTTCAGATATGGTCATTCCTATCGGAATCAGAATAAATACTAAGCACTCAAGGCTTGGACACTTAAAAATGTACTTATATACTTGTGTGCCGAACCTTTTACAACTAATATATCTCTTTGTCAATACCACCCTGGTCGGGTGCACTGAGGTTGTTTTTTATAAAATATTTTTTCACTCTCTTCATGCAAATGCTAGTAAATTTTCTTTCAATTAAGCCTTAATAGCCCATAACCCATCACTGTTATTAGTTCACAGGCGTATAACCAAAACGGGTAGTAAAACGTGGTGCTATATATATATTCAAACGTAGCGAAAGTAATTTCAATATACATGGTTGTCCACAACCTTTGTCCATGGGCCTTTCAATAAAACGTAACATGCCATGTCACTTTAACTACTATGTTAAGTTTAATTAACCCTTTATACATATATTTACATTAGTATGAAATATGTCAACCATTCTCTTCCCGAACCGCACTCAATCTTTTAAGATACGAACGCAATAAGCGTTCAGAATGGTCCGTATCCCCCTCCATGTCATCAAGAATTACTGTGAAATGTCCCATTAGGGTGTATCTAGAATATCAGTTGTTGTCACATTCCTTGATTATCATAGACTTACACTCCAGAATAATTTCATATCTGATACACATCCAACCTTCTTTTCCACATCCCTGGACAAAAATTATGGACAGCCCCTTAAAAGAACTAAGAAATGAAATTATACACACATTTTATATTACTTTTATAACCTCTTAATGTAATGCTAATGAGATTCAATCCTCCCTACATGAGATTCAACGACTATCACTAAGTCCTCAAGGCCTGAGGTGATCCCTTGATAATAAAGCTTTATACAACTTGATTTTTTTTAAAGAAATGTGATTTATCTCTCTGCGAATATACACGATCAAAATTAAAAACAGATTTTAATCAAATATATATTATTGTAAACAGTGGAGAAGATATTTAAATTTTTCTTATTAAAATTACATATCCATTTTATCTAAAATATTTACCATTCGTTAATTGTAAAAGCTTTTTAATTATGAATAGCAATAAGTCATCATGTCAAGGAGTTGTCTGAAATATATAATAGATATATTTTGCTCCATTAAAATGTTAAATTAAAAAAAGTATTTAATATTAGTAAACACTAACACACCCGATTGTAAGAAATAAAGCATTAAACCTATCTTATAGATTCATAAAAATTAAACAATCTCAATCAAAGCCCGTGTAAGGAAATAAACACACCGCAACACAAAACTGTATGGAATATAGTATTAAATATATCGCACGACGTCGATCATTTAATTAATCTCACTCAAAGCCCCTGTATTAAATAATACACACCACATCACACAACTGTATGAAATGTAGTATTAAATCTATCTCACGGCGTCAGTCAATTAAGTAATTTCACTCAACGCCCATGTACTAAATAATACACACCGCAACACAGAACTGTATGAACTGTAGTATTAAATCTATCTCGCGGCGTCAGTCATTTAAATAATCTCACTCAACGCCCCTGTATTAAATAATACACACCGCAGCACAGAACTGTATGAACTGTAGTATTAAATCTATCTCGCGGCGTCAGTCATTTAAATAATCTCACTCAACGCCCCTGTATTAAATAATACACAACGCATCACACAACTGTATGAAATATAGTATTAAATCTATCTCACGGAGTCAGTTATTTAAGGAATCTCATTCAACGGCCCTGTAAGGAATAATACAAACCACAACACAACTGTATTAAAATATGTAACTCAATAAGCTGTCGTACTATATCTAGAGAACAACATCAGTAATTTAATAACTCTAGGAAACACCAAAATATTCCCTATTGCAATAAAAATCAGGGTGGCCAACTAGTAAAACAATATAAGGCAGGACCACGTTATTGCAATGTTACACGTCTCATAAATCTAAATTAGCACTAAAAGCAAGTCACTTCTGCCAACATCGCCTCGCACAAACAACGGCAAAGTATTTTCTCCCCCAGAATTCATATATCTGGCTCTTTCATATTTCTATTCTTGCAAAATAAATATTAGCACTGCTTTTGGATTTTTTATTCATTTTGTCCCATAAGTAGTGGGGTTGTAGCCATGCAAATGTATCGTGGCGCACCAGTGAAGGGGGTTAACAAGTGCGTACCGTCAAATCAGGACGTATATTGTTTAAAAGCCTCAGTCGTGTTCAAGAACGTTTATACCTCGTGATAAAAATTCTCACGATATACTTAAATTATTCTGTGGTGACGAATTCACAGTGGACTTGCAGCTAATTAGAGGTGTGGTATCAATATTATTTGAAAATAAAAATTCAGCTGTAATCCTCTAATTTAAATTATGAATGTGTGTTCTAAGGCAGTTCAGATCAATCCACAGCCCGTGACCGGTTTGATTCTATTCTGCAGTCCTCAATATTCTAGAGTGATGGCTGATGGTTTCTTTGAGACGAGGATATTTGATGCTTCAGAAAAAATTACCAAAGTTTATATGATTGTACAAATACTTAAATGAACGTTGTTGTGGTAATCAAATCACGCAGGTTACTGTGGGCAGGGGATGCAGCACGAGTGTAATAGATTTAAAATCACGTTCAATATAGTGACTGTCAAAACTAGTGGGAAGAGACCATTGGGAAGACCTAGACTCAGATAGGGGGGGGAAGGGAATAACACTAGAATGGGCCTTAAAAGTGTAGGATGTGATGAGGTGTAGTGGATAAAACTAGCTCAAGGCAGTGATAAAGGGCGTACTTATTTAAGTGCGACAAAGAACCTTTGAATTTATGATGCCACAAAGTAGGCCTAGGTAAATACCACGTCTCAATACTTATTTGAACTATTTGCATATGCTTACACCAAAGGATAAGGCATTACTTATTTACTTATCTACTTATTATATGATATTAGAAACTCGAAAGTTCATTGCCACACATAAAAATGTACGCCATCTATAACTATCTTGAGCTAGTTCTATCCAGTCCACCTCATTACCCACTATCTATATCTTGAGTTAATTGTATCCAAAACATTTCGTTATACCCTATCCCTATCTTTAGATAGGTTGTAATAAGGTGGATTGGATAGAACTATCTTTTTCAGGTCCATTCCAATGTTAAACCCCATCTGCGTCTGGTTCTTGCCAATGAGTCTAAAGTTAATACCCTGAGCACGGTTATAGATTCTTCCATTAATGTTGCATGTTCTGCCCACCTTAATCTATGAGACTTGATAACCCTAACAATGTCTTATGAAAATTATATAGTATGTAACTCATCACTATGTAGCCTCATACACCCTACAAAGGCCTCATGACTTTTTAAACCAAATATTTAACAAAGAAACTTATTTGCGAGAGTCCAATTTTTTTTAATGTAAGTTAAGAGACCACTTTTCATAACCACATAGAACAAGCGGTAAAACTATTGTTTTGCATATTATGTACATGTATAATGTTTCAACTCATTATGTATTTCTAAAGTATCTAATGAGTTTCATTACATCCGTACCCTGCCAGGCATCCCTTACAATTATACCTCAATTAGAGTGACCATTTTTTTAGGGTATCCCAAACTAACTAAAATTTCATATTGTTTGTTTCTTTTAACTAAATTATATGCCTTTTTAAAAATATATGTATTATAATGAATGTATCGTAATTTGATATTCACAGTTCTTTTATAATATTTTCCGAATAATAAAAACCTGATTCACTGCTATCTATTTCGTCAAAATCTAGCGTGATGATCCCCAATTATTTCTTCAGCACATGGCACTAATCTCATTAAAATTATGTTAGATTAATTTTTATATCAGGTTGGTAGTATTGATATATATATAATTATTAAACTTTTTATCTCCTATTTTTAAAATGAGTTTCATAGTACCTTTATTCCATTCCTGTGGTTCAATATGGAACATAGCATTTTACAATTATCTCCTACTAACATTTCACCACCATCATTTCTTAGGAATTAGGTAGTTATAATAAAGAGGAAATGCACACAAATATTCTTAGAGGGAGAACAGGATAACATTTGATAAATTTCATCCTCATCACCCCCGACTGAGATTCAAACCCCAATCTCACCTTAAACAGCAGCCAAGTCTATTGTAATTGTGACCTTAGAACATTCGACCAACCAAACGGGTAGTTTTAAGTATCTTATCAAATAAATATGTAAACGTTTCGATGGAAGTCGTATAAAATAAGGCGCACTCTATTAAACTATGACGGGTGAAAATCCGATTGAGTTTTAGAACGTTCCAATACTTCGAATCATTAATACAAATTTAGGTAAGTGAAATTAAATTATAAAGAATGCTTCTTAAAAAATAATTTAATAGTATATTTACCTGTACATAAATGGTTGGTCTAATGAAATTAAAATTTTTATACGGTTCCTCAAATTTTAAAGAATTTTTTACTAACCTTAGTGGGGAAAATTAGCGTATATCATTAAGGGAATACTATCAATGTGGTTCAACGTGTTTTTTTTTAGCACAGCGTCTTACTATTAGATAATTTAATAATTATACTAATGTGCTAGGGATGATGAATATTTAATATAAATAAAGTGTATCAACATTTTCTTGGAAGTAGAGTGAGAACCATTCAGTAACAACTACCATCCCTACACCCAATCAAAATTAGAACCACGATATCCCTATAATCGGCAGTATAGTCTATTTCAAGTGTGACAGCATAGACTATGGGGCCACTGAAGTGGGTGTGTGCTACTATTTTTTATCACCACGTCTTACTATCCATCTGGTTTATATGTTTATGTACTCATTACGTTTGATATAGGAAGTGTACCCACATTTACGTGGAGGGAGAGTAGAAAGCAGTTTTGGAAAATTACCCTCAGTACACCTGACCGAGATTCAAACCTAGATCTCTCCACCTTCGGCAGTCTAATCTACTGCAAGGGTATGGTGTTAGACCACGCGACCACCGAATTTGATTGTGCTACTATTAAAATATATTTTAGAATTATGATGAAAATTATGAGTGTTATTAGTAATGAAAATAGTAGTTATAATTATCTTTAAACACCAATGGAGTTCTAGAAAATTTCCATCACTTAAATTATTTTACCCAGCACTGTCAAATCAACGTATCTGAGAAAAGGTTCGAGATAAGTCTAGATCCGTTTAGCTCTAAATATCGACTCTAATGCGCTCCTAATTCATCAAACTATTGAGTGTGGTTGTCCAAAATAGAGTAGCGTATTTCTCAATGCTCGTGAAATTTTTCCAAACTTTGTTAATACTCGTTGTTTGTAAGCGGGGATGTAGGGTACACCAGAAAAGGTTTTTTTACACTTTTCATTACAAAACTTTTTAGGTCAAAATAAATAAAATATTGCTTCATTACCCACACAGATTTTAATTTTTCTAACATAGTGAGCCCAAAAGTTCCTGAAAATCTGTCGAAGATGTCTTGGAATTTAATGACAACTTTTTCTCTTCATTAAAGATATTGGTCATTTAGTGCCACTATGTTCATGACATATATATACAACAACTGTTGATATCACTTGATGAAGAAAATTAAATTTTATGTTTGTACTTAAATTTTTATTTATGCCAAAAAATATTTTTCTATAAAAACTGGAAAAAACACTGGCCTTTTTCTCGCGTTATTTTCATTCCCACCCTAATGATCAACTAGATGAAACAAAGGGATGACTGACAACACTTTGGTTCAAACTAGGTTTACCTCAACAGGGTGGAGAGCTAATTGCCTCTGAGCGCACTTGGGGGTTAATTCATCTTACAGAAGGGGAACGGTAGGAAATGCCATTGACATTATTTCCTGTCTTGGTGACTTCACCGAATTCTTATTTCTATAAACAAATGTAATTTTAGCACTTAAGTGTGGTAATACGATACATTTTAGTGGATAACTTATTTCTAAGAGTAAATAAATACCCATATGGACTATATGCATTTGATTTACGAAAAAGGAGCTCCTAATATTAATGGAGCTAATCAGTTACCGAACCAATAAATAGATATTTCATTATTATGAAGAGATTTATAGTAAATTCATAAGCTCCGGAAGATACATTATAAATTTTAGAATATACAAATAAAGCTCCAATGTGACCTAGTAGACTAGAACTAAAGAAGAACAAGTGATGCCTTAATTATTCCGTGGGAGATGAAAGTAGAATAGTCGGTGTTAAAATAATGTTAATAACTGTTTCAAAAATGTCTATATTGACGTGTCATATTTAGGAAGATATTAAAAATATGTTCATAATTTATCAAATTTTCTTCTTCAAAATGTGTTGAATATGTAATTTTTTTTGTTGGTATCCATTTCAACATTTCTAAGCTTCACATATTCCTATTTATTTTTCCACCGCATTTAAAATATTATATCTCAATCTATGCAATCCTAGCACACTATATCTAACTTGAAATTATATATTTCTTTGTAGAATAAATATCTTAAATTTATAAAATACTAGAGATGTAATGAATCCTATATGTTTTGGTTCCGAATCTTGAATTTTTATCCGAAATTTGAATCCAAATTCGAGTCCTAAAATCTTTATAAAATATAAAGTTTTAGCTAAAGGTAAAGTAAGAATCAAATAGCCAAAGCTATTATGTATGCTTTAAGTGAGGATTAATGCCATCTTGATATCATATTCTGAAAATTGAAAAAGACACCTGGACACTGGAATCAAACCCGGAACCTTTGACTTACAGCTTTGAAGTATTAAGCCAAAGGTTCCAGCCTCGATTTCCGTGTTCAGGTGTTATTTTTCAATTTTCAGAATATTAAGGTAAAGTATTTAAAATTAATTATATGTATATATATTTTCAGACTTGGTGCCACTGAGAAATGCCAATTTTTGAAATCGAGAATTCAAGCTTTCCATCTCTATAAAATGTTGTAAAAGTTTGCTTTTAACAATATTGCCAACAGATCATTGAATCCATTTTGGTATGGAAATTCGTTGAGCAGTTTTGAAGATCTTACTTCACAAACATTTCCAGTTACTTTTTTTCATGTACAAATAACACTCCCGCAAAAGAGGTTGGTGACAAAATCTTAGTAACATCTTAGGGAAGAATTTCATTTTGTTACAATATATATATATATATATATATAAAACTCAGATTATAATTTTAATATTTAGTTGGAAATTGTAGGGATTGGTCAAGTCATATGATCATGGGAAACTGCTCATTTTACAGATGTAAAACTCAGGGACCAGGGTAAAATCAAAGTTTTCCTATGAATCGAACTTAGTTGCCTAAAAATCTTCCCTAAGCTCACCCTTGTAGAAAACGTGACGTCAGAGCCACACCTATCTATGCCTGCACTTGTGCCCAAGCCATATTTGGTGTCATTTGACCTCATACACCACCACCCCCCCTACTTAACCCTTTCCTCGTTCCCATCCTCCACCATGTACCCAAATCTTCTTCCCCTCCCTTAAAGCCCCTACCTTCCCCAGAGATCTACGAAGGGATATGGTGGACAAAATGAACCCGATAAAAAACTTCGAGTCAATTAAAACTATATATATAAATATATGTACAGTAGCCCCATGGCTTCTTTGGTGCTGACTGACAGTCAACAGTTAGTTATATACCTAAATTTTGACTGTCAGAAGTGACAGCTGCTAAACACATGTTTTTGCAGATCATATTGTTTGGCGTAGGGATACATAATTTGGTCTGGTTAACTTTTCAAAGCCGTCAGCTCTCAGCTGTGAGCTGCCACTCAGCACCAAAGAAGCCATGGGGCTACTGTATGTATATTGCAGCCAACACTGTAACTTTACATTAATATATAAGTGTGTGTATTCATCAAGAGAATTAACAAGTAACAGTATTCAGTGGCGGTGGTCGAATGGTCTAAGGCGTCACTCTCAGGATAGACCGGCCTGCTGATGACTGGGAGATTGGGGTTCCAAATCTGGTTGGGTATACTGAGGGTAGTTTGGATATGAATGGTTCTAAATTTTCTTCCACGTAAATACAAGTAGATTATCTCTCAAATTATTGATTACTCATCCTTATCCTGTAGTGTAATTAACAAATATGTGTATAAACTGAATAGGTGGCGATAAAAAAAATCAAGAGCATATGTAAAAATGTGAAATCCTCAAAGTTCATGATGGGGAAATGTTTCATGGAAACTTAACTAAATAATTATCAATCGGGAAACTAACTAACCATAAGCCTGACTATACCTAAAAGACCCACGTCTCTGAAATAGATCCATTTGTTGATTAGTTAATGTGATTACAAACAAACCGTAATCTTTTTTTAGGGGGGGACACTGCTTTATTCGTGAGATAAAATTGTGTTTTGCTTTACTGCTTTAATTAACAATTCTCATCAACTATATTGAGTCGTGATAACCAAGTAATAACGATTGATTAATAATTGTAGCTCAACACTGCAGAGGTAACAGTTTGAACGTTAATATATTACTAAAAGGATTATATGATTTATTCGTTATAAACACTAGGACTCTTTTTTTTTCTCTAAACCAATTCTAATTTAATTGTAACTGCTTTGGTGTTAGAGCGATGAATTGTTGATATCAATAACAACGTTTCCATAAAAAAAATTGCTTCTCGCTATAGTTTAAAATCTAATTAAATATTTGGAAATTTTTCACAATATTGCTACCCACTCAGGCTGTTTGTATATTTAATTATTTATCAGGTATTATATCGGGGAATTTAGAAGAGATGTACATGAATTTTCGTGGAGGGAGAGTTAGAAATCATTCAAGGATACCCACGCTAAGTATATAGGTCTAAACTCAAAACATGACCTCTCCATCTCCAGCAAACCAGAAAATATCAGCTTGACGGATAGCATCATTTAAATTATTTATTCATTTTGATTAAAGAATTTAACATGCATTTCGTAAACACATAATATTACCAAAAGCATACTAAAAAACTAACTTAATATAGGCTTGAACCCTCCTAAAATAATTTATCATCAAGTAGAACACCTAAAACTAATTTAACCTAAGCTATAATACCTCAAAATTAATTTAACCTCAAGTAGAACACCTATAAACTATTCTGAAAATCTAAAAATGACACCTGGACACGGGAATCGAACCCATGTCCAGGTGTCTCTTTTAATTTTCAGAATATGATATATAGATGGAGTAAATTATTCACCAAATGCATATTTAATAGCTTTGGCTATTTGATTCTCAACTATAAACTAGTTAAACCTAGGCTATAACACTTGTTTACTAAATTAACTGAGGCTGGAATACCTCAATACTAATTTAGTTTAGTCTAGAATACCTCAAAACTAATTTAGCCTAGTCTAAAATATCTCAAGACTAGTTTAGCCTAGTCTAGAATACCTCAAAAATAATTTAGCCTAGTCTAAAATACCTCAAGACTAATTAAGCCTAGCCTAAGCATGAATACCTCAAAACTAATTTCAGGTATTTCATATATTATTATTTGGATACATAGAGCACATAATCATCGCCTAGTTTGGAACTAGGATCTTTTTAATGTTTACCAATCCTATGTAATCACATATTTAGGTTAGTGGGAAGTTATCCAATCAAACTGCGAACATTTCTCTATTTTGAGGTACAGGTAAAAAATGAGGGTAAAAAAAGCGCTAAAAAACTTTTGGAAGGTTGAAAAGGATGGATGAAAGCTCTTTTTGAAAAAAATTGGGGATTGTTAAGTAGGGTGAAGGGGTGGTGTGCATTGAAGGTAGGGCACCTCCAGGGATTCATTTGAATTTCCACTCTACACCCAATTACTGTTTAATTCGCCCGTACGCTCATGTCCAACAAAACATGTTAGTTTGAATGGCTGTGGTAGCTTACTTCCCAAAATAACCACACGTCACTTTATTTTGCCCTTTAATTTAGTGCATCATCTTCAAGTTCTACACAAGTTTTATTACTGACCTATTAATAGATAGTGTCTCTAAGGAGCAAGAGCCAATCTTACCTTAGCATATTTTTAATAGACGAAAAGATTATTGTTCAAAATTCAGTATTGTGTGTACTGAGGTTTATTTCCTAAATCGTTTATCAATTTATGTATGGTATATGGTAACTCTATAAGTTTTTACCCATTTGTGTGGATATATAGACATCCTGGATGGTTAGTAGGACAGTAATTATTAAATTAATTTATTAGATATCCAAAAATTATTAATCCAAGACCCGATCTGGTGGCCGTATGTTATAAGGCGGTACTCTCAAAGTAGACTAGAATGCTGATGACGGGGAGTTCAAGGTTCAAATCTCGGTCGAATGTACTGAAGGTTTATTTTACAAATAGTTTTCCTCCCTACCTCCACGCATATGTGTGAAAACCTCCTCTAAATATAGCCTTCTTAATTAAACTATTAGCTCAGTTAGTATATATGTTATGAATAAAGTGAATAAAAGGTCACTCTTAAAAATGACCTAAATTATGCATAGTGACCAAAGCAGTCGACCACAGTGATAAATATTTGTTAATTTATCATTTTTGTCGGACGGTATGCATAATACTCCACACTCTCCGGGCAGTATGATTTTTAATAATATTTTTTATTTAAAAATCTGTAATAGTTGGTACTTTCTATGTAAATAAACAGAAAAACTAGCTAGGTTAGGTTAGTTAGGTTATCTAAGATAGTTAGGATAGTTTAGTTAGGGTAGGTTATTTAGGATAGGTTAGCTAGGATAGGTTGGTTAGGATATGTTAGCTAGGTTAGTTTGGATAGATTTGTTAGGTTAGGCTAGTTAGATTAGGTATGATGGTTTAGTTAGGTTAGGCTAGTTGGATTAGTTATGATAAGCTAGTTAGGTTAGGTTAGATTAGTTAGATTAGTTGTGATAGGTTAGGTTAGGTTAGGTTAGTTAAACATTAATTGGCTGGCACGTGATCAGATGTTCACTGTTCCTACTCTGCCAGTGATGTAGTACGGCACTATTTTTCACATAGCCCGAAGAGCATGGAGAAATATGCATACTGCCCGGTCAAAATGATAAATTAACAAATATGTATCATATTGCCTGACTGCTTTGGTCACTATGTATAATGCCAGGTAATTTTTCATAGTGACCTGGTTAATACCTTCGTCCATAACATATAGACGTACAGTCCTAAGTAAAAAATCTAAGTGATAAGGAAGCTGAGGGTCTATTTAGAGAAGGCACATCCACATCACCAAAAAGACACAACAATAAAATCACATTAACAAGTTATATGGTAAATAAACCATCCTCTGTAGACCTAGGTGGTGTTTGAACCCTGATCACTCGGTCACAGGAAAACCAGAGAAGACCAGAATAATGTTTCCACTGATGTATGGGTGTGTATATATGAATAATTTATTTTATATATTTTATTTTATTTATATTGGTAATAATAATAATAAACTTAAAATAAACTTTGTTAAAAGCGGGATTTATCAACTTTAGAAAATAAGAACTAATCTTAACTAATCTCTCTCGATGGTTAACACCTAATTTAGGTTGGTAATCCAGCTCATACCAGATGGTACATATCCATGTGGTTTTCTCAACTATATTTTAAATAAATGGTATGACATAATGATAACATTTTTATCATATTATGTATTATAGTTTCGAAGATAATTTTCAAAAATATGGTTTAATAAATTAATCTTAACTAGGTTTTAACAAACACATCATCTTATTAACAATAAACCATTTTTATATATAAATTTTAAACCAAATTATTCAAATATATTTAACAAAATTCTAATTAAAATAATTATATGTAAACTAGACTAACATAATTATTTATTTGTAGTATTAAAATGTATTCTTATTTAACACAGTAAGATTGTCCCTGATTCCTATTGGAATTCAATTTTCAACGCCAATTTCCAAAAAGTTAACATTTTATATAATTTGTCCTAAGTAAACTATCCGTAAATTAATGTATTTTAGAGAAATAAATCTACATTATTATCGATAATGTAAAATAGTCCCCCGATACCAATTTTGAATCGAATCGTTAGAAATCCTTCGTGAAAATAAAATTTTACAATATCAGTCATTTTATTATTGTGTGAATTCTTTATTTTAGAAAAACGAATCAATATAAATATTTATAATGCAAACAACTTAACAGATACCCATTTTGAGCCAAATTGTTAGATCTATTTTATAATATATTCAAATTAAAAAATGTCCTCAGTAAATTTCCCATAGTCATATTTTCCACCCAAAAACAAGTATACAGTTTTATTTGTAACGTTTACGTCAAATACTCCCAAGATATATATTTTAAGCAAAATCACTAACACCATTTTCAAAATAATTCGGATTTTCAAAACTCGATCATCAGCAAATAACCCTTTATCTAATTTTTACCCGAAATCAATATATATAGGGTTATTTGTAATGTCAAACTTTCCCAAGATACTTATTTAGAACCAGATCATAAGGGCCATTTTTAAATATTTCCATTTTTTGAAAAATCAGTCATAAGTCAAAAAAAGTATGTAAAATTATTTTTGATGTCATTCTCACCACTTAGTCCATACCTCAGAGTTACACCCACAGTTGAAAGTTAATTAGACAAAAGCTCTCGGCCACTTATAATTAGGTTTCTCATAAGGTTGAATATCCCTCTTCTTGTTCTGCTTCTAGAAGATATTTTAGGTAAATCTCCACTGGTTATGTTGTTAGCACTGGTGGACAAGTAATTTTTAACACGCTGATGAAGTTTTGACTTGTAAGATAAGAAAAATCACACTTGGATATGAATTTTTAAAATATATATGTTTATAAACATATGTAATATCTTGCATAATAATAACAATGATATTAATATAAATTAATATTAACATTATATCATAACTGATAGTATTGGAAATAATTTTTTGATGATCTTCAGGCAATTGTATACACACATTTTTAACTAGGTGAATGTAAAATTTTTCATAAATCACGTTCAAAATGATCAAAAATTCCACAAAAACATAGAAAAAGTCACCATTTTCACATGTTTATTCACCAAACCAAACTCAATTGTATTAATTTGACAAAAATATCTTTAGAATTTCCCGACGAAGCTGCAACCTTTTAGCGTCCTTCATATTTAAATTTTTGAAAGCTGCAAAATTTGACACGTCCTAACAGGGTATGTATCTCATCATTAGGTATTCTATTCTTAATTTTTTCAGTCACCTTTTGAACCAGACCTTTTTCCTAAGAAATTAGTTTTAAAACAACCTAAATTTCTCCTTGTACTATAAGGAAAGATATGTTTCTCAACCATTAAGAACAATTGTTAAAACTATTGTTTTGATATTCTGAGTCTTGAATTAAAAAAAAAAATTGAAAAATATATATCATAAGATGAAAAAATAAATATGAAACATACCAATTTTACTTTTTCACTTTTATCAAGTGAAACATACAAATGTATTCAAATATTGTTTTCAGGTACCAGCTTCATGCTTTCAAACAAAGTTCAGGCAGAACCTGTAGGTCACCCGTTTAACCACTTGGCCACCGTTATTAATTTATGGAAATTAATTTACCATGTGACTGTGTACAACTACAAATTATAACTAATGTTTTATTCAGTACTTCTTCCACGTGCGTCTCCACTTTATGATACGGGGAGTCCCGGTGGAGATAAAATTATCTTCGAACGGCCCACTGTGAGAGTTATAAGACCTATTCCCCTGTTCAAAATGTCAAGAAAAAGTCTTAGAAGTCTTGTAAATAATATTTCTTTTATTTTAGCACCGCGTCTTACCATCTGTTCGGGCAATACGCTTACTAATTACGCTAATTTTTTTAGGAATTAGGAAGTCTATATTCAAAGGAAGTCTACCCGCAATTAAGTTGAAAACAATTTTGTAAAAACACCCTCGGTACACCCGACCGAGATTTGAAACTCGACCTCCACATTATCGGCAGTCTAGTCTATTGTGAATTTAGCTTGTTAGACCACGTAGCAACGGAAGTGGGTTTGCCCTATTCTTAAATTTAAAAAATGACCCCCGAACACGAGAATCGAACCGAGGACTTTGGGCTTAGCATGAGCTGAGCTATCCAGTAATTGTCCAGTGCTCTAGGTCATTCTTCAGTCATATTTTAAGGCAGAGTCTATGATGGACGTGTGGAAATAATTGTCAAACAATGAGCTATCATTGTATCCACAGCCACCAGAAGCTCGGGAGTGGCTTTGTGCTGCCGTTTGTACAGTGAGACTTGTATATGAAAGCGAATAAGATGGAGGAAGGGTAAACTCTCGATAATTTAACTGAACATGGCTAGCAAAGCTTAGAAGATGGAAATTATCTTCATAATTCCTGGATAGTTCATTAGAATATCATTTCCACGTTAAGCCAATGGTCCCCGGTTTTATTATTTATTTATAAATGCTATTAATTTTTTTTAACATTTATGAATATGATTTATACGGCTACATCTGTAAAGAACAGATAATTTCCATCTTCTAAGCTTTGATGGTCATTAACTTTACAAGCGTTTACTTTTCCTCCATTAATAACCTGAAAAAGTGGTAAAACGTGGTGCTAGAAAAGTTAAAAATAGTAATAAAATTGTAAAAATATACCTAAATGCATAAGCCTGGGATACGAGCATTGACATACCCGTTACCAGGAAACTAGAAAGGAAAAGACTGAAGTCTTATTCCACGTGATAATTAGTAATTAGTAATCAATTTTATTGACATAAATTTTTTTAATTTATCCGTTACAGTAGAGAAAAAACCAGTCATCCAAAATTCTTCGTTTGAAGCTTCAGTAATTAATCCTCTTTTTTTTCCTAGTCTTACATTATACGTGTTTACCTACCTAGGTTCACTTGGCTTTGCCTCATTCCATATTCATATCACATTTTGAAACCCTTTCATATATATATCTTTACTACCACTTTTATTTTTCCCACGCCTTTGGCCATCCCAAAAGCTAAAGGGGGAATTTCTTAGATTATTGTTATACCTCACATATTTCGAGTTGGTTGAATCATATATGACTTTTCACTACTCCCATGGTGCAATGAAACTACCAACCTAATTAAATATTAAATAGCTAGAAAGCTAAATATATTATTGCCAGTGAGTTTAACGACTTGAGAATTACCAACTTCCTGTTGCAAACTTAACTCTTGCTATTTCTCGTTATAATTTGAGGTAGAATATAAATCTTTATTTTGTAAACAAAAAGCCTATTGTGAATCTAGGAAAAATTTTATTTTATAACTTATAAGTTTGGTAATGTTATAGTAATTATAATGTTTAGCATTTAGGCTATTAACGATTTAAGGTAAGAGCTGTAGTGGCTCATGGGTGTCTTCCAAGGCAATCCAGTCTTGAAGAGATTATACTATTATCCTACATTGATTCCTTCCACTCATTATCAATATTTCTTTTTATAGTTTATTTTAGCACCACGTGTACACATCCAGGATATACAAAATACGCTATAATTATACTGATGTGCTAGGGATTATGAAGGTTTAATTTTGAGGTAGTGCACCTGCATTTGCATAGGAGAGTAGAAAACCATTTAGGAAAACTAAACTAAGAACACACGAACGGGGTTCAAACCTAGATATTATAATTATTTGGCTGTATAGTTAATGGCGAGAGTGATGCCTTAGACCAGAGTGTCACTAAACCGAGTCTCTTTTTTGTTCAATATACACAAATTTGCCCATAATACTATATTGTGTGTGATTAACAATATACAGTGTATTGTCAAGCCTTGATTTCTTTGAACCCCCCCCCCGCCCCCCCAAGATACGTTCNNNNCCCCCAAGATACGTTCATAGCTCAGTGGTTCAGTTTGGGAGGTTAATTTTAAAAGAAATGTACTTGCAATTAGCGTGGGAATGATGTAGGTAAAAACCAAACTCTTAAATCATACGTGGAAGATCAACCCAGTAGACACGACTGAGATTCGAGCCTTGACCCTCCTGTCAACCGTTGATACAAAGTGGGGCTGACGTCATTGTATACGTCCTTACAAATGAGTTTAAAAGATGAGAAGGTTATTTTAATTAAGAAATGTATGTATATTTTTGCTATTGGAAAATTAATATGAGCAAGAAGTGAGCCTTGTCGGGGATTAATTATAAAGGATCTTGAATTATATTCAAACACTACACACCTTAGCTCACATTCTACTTAAATATTTATATTATAATTTTAACAAAATCATAGTTTCCAAATGGCCCTTCCTATGAATTTGGATTGTATTTGTCAAACAGCTATCTATTTTATTTATTTGTTTAATTAAAAACGAAGTAACGATTAGATAAGTGTCTCAAATTGTTTCACTTAGCTAAAAAATCAATTGGCTTTAAATAATATTGATCAGCTGACGAATAAAACACTAATTTTATTCATCTTCAGTGAAAAAGAAAAATAACAATCTCATGAATAGAACGAACCTTTTTGCGAAATCTTTAAAGAAAAGAACTATCAAAATGGGATTGAACAATATGAAATTTTTTTTATGAAAAAAAAAAAATAATTTGGTCGCAAATTGATTTCCCTCTCCTCCCTTTTATTCCTAAAACAAGTGAAACCTGGAGAAACAAGCGAACATCATCCAGGATCGCAAAAGTGTGTGTTTTTTTCTATTTAAGTTGAACGAGGAGAGGGGGAAATGGAGGCTTAGCGGCTTACACGACAAGAAGGGGTGACTGCCGGAATTGGGTAGGAAGTTTTTTTTTTTACGCAGGATCCGGTCAAATGGAAGTCTCATATATGAAAACACTGACCCTTTTTTTTTCATAGGACCTACCTCTCTCAGGATCTAGAATTCTTTCCTTATCTCTGAACACGAAGAAGGGACCATATGTGTATGTGTGTTTATCTGGATTAGAAAGGGGTATAAGTGTGTGAGGGGGTGTTGGTCTGTCACATCCCAGGGACTCTAATCCGTACTTTCTAATGGACCAGTTTAGATTTTCCTTTTTGTAATCCCTTTTTGCCCCTTTTTTTTCTTTATTTCTATTCGTTTGTTTTTACTCTTCCCGTTAGATTTAGTTGCTTTCGATTGCGTTCAACTTCCCTTTCTAATACTTTTCTTTCTGTTTTATCGTCTTTTCTCTACAGATCAATTTACACTTATTTCGTTATTTTTTTATTTCAATATTTCATTTCATCTACCCCTAGAACTTTAATCACTCCTGATATATCCATAGTATATGGGAGTATAAGAGCCATAAGGTTACATGCTTGGATTAAGTGAGATTTGATGAATGGTCCCAACATTTTGAAAAAAGGAATTTCTTTTTGATATAACGTCCCTTTCATAAAAATAAAAAGTAAGTATTTACTAAAGTATTTCCCAAAATACATAGACGTGCATCGGTGGCAGGCAGATTAAATTTTAGACTCATTTATTATGATTTATCGTTGCTATTTGGGTTGGGATTTAAATATCTTCCAGGTATATTTAGAGTGGTATTACCTAATGGTTTCCTATTCTATCTCCAGGTAAACGGGGTACATTTCATATAGAATTCTAGCTCCTTACGATAATTAAGACGTACTGTAAAAAAGATCAAAGAAACATCGGTCTATATTGCAATAGTCATGGCTGGGTATATAGGTTAAGACTTAGATACTATTATTTAAAAATAATGAAGATATGAGTTCAGATTAAAGAATTTAAAAAAAATATTACTGATTATAAAATCTCATTATAACGTAAGGACACTAAATATTATTTATACTCTTGGGAAAGAAAAATCCTTAAAGTTTTCATAACATTTAAAACCTTACATTGACATAATAACTAGACATTTGTATGAGTCAAATGGTCAAATAATCATTCATACCATATTATAATTTGAGTACAATAATAGTTAAATGCAAGAGTAATAAAATGAACAAGTTTAAAACTATTCAAAATAACAAGTTAAAACACAGTTAACATCATCAGTCAAAAGTTTTGTTTACAATGTGTATAAATTTAAAGTTAATTATATTTATGAAAATGTTTAATCATGTCTAAGTCTTATCTGAATTAACGTCCCATTACTCCTTTGGGCATCCCAGATTAGGTGGAGAAATCTGAAGGCTTAATTGTCCAAAATGTTTCGGTACTCATACACTCACCACATTCATGGAAACTGTAAACATTTAAATTAAATAATCTACTAAGCCATATTGATAGTAGGGTTAAATTGTGTAAAATAAAACATGAAAATTAGAAAAACTGGAAAGATTATAATTATTTGAA
Organism: Timema genevievae; assembly: GCA_902155825.1. Classification (NCBI taxonomy): domain Eukaryota; kingdom Metazoa; phylum Arthropoda; class Insecta; order Phasmatodea; family Timematidae; genus Timema; species Timema genevievae. Next base: position 137,023 of record CABFWO010000423.1, read on the forward strand.
AATATTTAAACAAATAAATGTACTTACTTACTTAATGGAATGTTAATGCAGATAAGACCTAGACATGATTCAACATTTTCATAAAAATAATTAACTTTAAATTCATACACATTGTACACATACACATACACATGGAAATTATTTACGATTAGTAAGTTCGGGTTTCCACTGAGAAACAGTACATTAGTACTGGTTAATATTTCCACAAACTGAGCTATGAATGATATAGTCCAGACGCGCAATATTATTACTATTAATACTTAAGGGGTTATACACAGTGAATATTTTCAAAAATCTTCAAATGGTCAACCAAAATTTCAGAAAATTACCACTATTATCTACTTAAATTTTTTGAATTATAAACAAAATAAATAAAAGCATATATTTCAAGAATTATTTATATATAAAATTTTTACATTTCAAACAGGTAAAATGCTATGTATGTTATTTATTTTAGTCATTGACTGTAAGGCCCCTTTCACACAGTCCGCGTATTTGCCCGCCTGGGCATTGGCCCGGACAGCCAGCACCCGGATGATGTCTTCACCCGATAAATCATATCTCTCTGAGTGTCCAAGTGTCTCCCGGGCCCGGAACTTCTTCTCTGTATTATAAATTGATCGCAATCCTAATTAAAACACATGTTTTTATACAGATGGTCATGTGTTTGTGGGAAAATATATGTGTGGACCAGGCATTACACGCACGCCTTTAAAAAGACATGGAAAAATTAAGTAGTTTTGGTTAAATTTTTTATTTTTCATACGTAGACTATGCTTATTTAATATATTGGCATGTAACAAGGATATTAATGAACAAATGATTTAAAACTTTTTTAAGTTACGTAACAAATAATGGAATAATTTAAAACTTATCAAATTCTGTCCTCTTCCCATCATTTAAAAGTTCAAAATCTGTCTTCACTTGGCTACAAACACTTTTACATGCATCTCTTGTTTTATTGCGATTTTTGTACTCTTCAGTAAATTCGTCCCATGTTTCTGGGTTTTCCTCTACTAGCCTAATTAGCATTTCATCTCTACTTAGTCTTGTTCTTTTGTCATGTCTTGCATGGCTATTGCAAACTATACATTCCTCAACAAACATCAACAGCACACCAAGAGACCACTCGGACGAGTAAATACCCGGATCATGCGAAGGCATATTACCCGCCTCGGTGGCGTAGTTGGCTAACGAACTAGTCATGTTGAGCTCGACTGCCGAGGACAGGGAGATCGAGGTTCGAATCTCGGTCGGGTGAACTGGGGGTGGCTTTTCCTCAATGGTTTTCCACTCTTCCTCCACACAAATGCGGGTTCACTTCCCCATTATTCTTCCTTCCCAATTCCTAACCTATTAGCGTAAATAATACTTAAGCGTATAACCCGAACGGGTAGTAAGACGTGGTGCTAAATAAATAAATAATAAACAAATAAAATGTGAAGGCATTTATTGTACAATGTTGTCCGCTAGAGTTGAGTCCGGGAAAAAGCCCGTCCGAGACTCGGAGGTTTGTAGCAGGGAGATTCGTGTGATTTCTACGCTCGGACGGAGATCTTACCGGGTCCGGATGGTCTGAAAGAACACATGCCTGTCCTGGTGCCAGGCAAACACCCTGACCGTGTGAAAGGGGCCTAAGAATTCTGCTATTAACAAAAGATTCCCGAACTCTTGAAAGGTTACTTATCAAATTTTCGCCGTGATACGACTCGTTATTTATAAAAATTAAGGGTATAGGTGAAAAAAAAAAAGGGAAGTCCAATTTTAACTCGATTCAAGTTTGTGCTTCCATACTTCAAACAATAATGATACCTTTCTAATGCACTTTAGATTATGGTTAAGAGTCTGTCAAATTTAACGTGATCAATAAAAAATATTTTCTGGAGTACTTAATGGGGTTTAAGAAATAAAAGTAGTCCTGGAATTTGTGTATATTATGACTTTCCCATGTACTTTTCAAATTTGAAAATGATAATCGTTCGCTACAACGTCATCCATCCTCCTTAAACTTTCAATATTTTTGGTCTACCATTTAATTTATTTATGTTACCCCAATATAATATAAATGAACTATTAGTTTAATTTTGTATCCACTCAACACCTTAAGATATTTGAAAATTTCTCGCAATGCTTTAATAATATAATTATAGCTATTTTAATATATTTATACATCTAGTCATACCAAGGGGGTAAGGAGGTATTAAATCTTTGGATTTGTAAAGAAAACAAAAAGTTTCAAGTTTGGCCATCTATGATTTTTTCAACATATTCCCCAAGCTCAACTCCCTTTTACTAAGTTGCCTTGATTTTTTTCAACCCATCTAGAATTAACTTTCCTGATAGCGCTTACAAACCAGTAATCAGTAGCAGATCTTGCTTCATCAATACTTGAAAATTTCGTTCCCTTCAAGTGTTTCTTGGGTTTAAGGAACAGGTGGTAACCCGATTTGGTAACCGCATGGTATAAGGCGTTACTCTAGCAGTAGGCTAGACTGCGAATGACTAGGAGATTGAGGTTAGAAACTAGGTCAGGCGTATATAGTGTTTTTTCCAAAATGGTTTTACACTCTTCCTCCACGCAAATGTGAGTACAATTCCTCTAAATATAGCCTTCCTTATTTCTAAAGCCATCGATGTAATTACTACATATCCGTATAGCCCAAGTGGATAGTAATACGTGGCGCTAAAAAAAAGTGATAAGGGGCTAAGTCAGGTGAGTGTGACGGGTGTTTGAGCACTTCAAAACGTAGATCCACCGTATGAGGAGAGGTATTCTCCTGGATAAACAATACTCCAGCACAGATTTATCTGATTGCCAAACCCTTCCTTCACCTCTGAAAAGACGTGTATTAATCACAACTTGTGAATGTGAGGCATGCCAGGCCTCCACCGTGGTTCGGATTCCACGTTAAACTGTAGGTCCTCCATTTCATCTCACAATCGCCCTACCATTGCATATTAGCGTAAGTGCGTATAACCCGAACGGGTAGTAAGACACGGTGCTAATAATAATAACAATACTCCTCTTGGAAGCTTTCCAAGATGTTTGGAGACCAGTTTATACTTAAGATTGTCTAAAACTGTAATGTAGTAGCTTGCAGTGATGGTTGTACTTTTATCCAGGTAATCAGCAAACAAGATTCAGGCTTTGTGTAAGAAAACGGACACCATCAACTTCCCTGAATACTTTTGTATCCTGAACTTTTGTGGATGCTGGAGACCCCTGTGTGTCCATTCCTTTAATTGTTCTTTAGTCTCTGGATCATACATATACATCCAAGTTTCAACAGACGTGACCGATTTGTTCAAAAATACCAAAGCATCTCTCCTGAAACAGTCCAAAATATGGCCTGTGAAACAACTACTTGACCACACTTTTGGTCAACATTGAAGCATTTGGGTACCCATTTGGCTAAACATAATAAAAAGCCCATGTGTGAGGAAGCTTACACGTTTCTGATGTATTTTTGCTATCATTTTAAAGGATTTTCTTCTGATACTACGACGTGGTAAAACCTTATAAATTCAGATTTGTTATTATTAATTTTTTTCGATATTTTGTGGTTGCCTGATATTTACTTTCTCTCTATCTTACAGGTAGAGAAAGTATGGTGATCGTCAAAAAAATCGAACTCGAGATTTTGATGAATTTTGACGTTTCATGACTTCCTGAAACCGAAAAAGTGGTTTTTGAATTTCCATCTCTCTGTCTGTCTGTCTGTACCTCCAACTAGAGCCTAAACTATTTTACCGATTGAGCTGAAACTTGATATCTAGGGTTTTCATAGGGTTGCCCCGAGAGATTTTTGGAATTGGATATCTACCCCTAAAATTAAGGGTAGTTTACTGAAGGGAAAAAAGAGAAAAAGCCGATTTTCTCAAAATCGGCTCTAACGATTTTGATTAAATTTCATTTATGAACATTTATTAATATTCCAAACAAAATGACAACTCTCAATATTTCGGCAAAATGGATTTAAGGGCTCCGGTCTGATGCGTAAATTAACATTTTTTATAATAGCTCCGAAACTATTTGAGATATGAAATTACTTAGCATTACAAATATGTATATATATTTATAATACAAATATTTTATTCGAAACATATTTTTATAAAATCAATAATTTTCAAT
>CABFWO010000423.1:142491-159226 GCA_902155825.1 Timema genevievae
TACGAAGTGTTGACCCTTGTGGAAGACATTAAACTGTTTGAAATGCTCTTAGGTGGACAAAGATGCGCCTCTTTTCTCATTGATTCTATATCATTGTATATTATTTTATGCGTGTTCTTATGTGGAGTGGTGATGATACAATGTACATTATTCCGTTCAGAAATCTTACGAGTTTATAGAAAGAGAGAGAAAGTCTGTGCGGTGCACCGTACAATTTATTTTTAAAACCTTTCATGAGTTAACAGGATGATTATTTTTATATCTCTATCATTCAATTTTAATCTTATGTCACAGACAAGCTTGAATACAAATCTATAATATAATACTAATAATATGTTAAAATATCAGCTATATATTAACCGCAAAATAATACGATTGAATTTTTTAAATGTTTTGTCCTACTAGAATCCGAATAAAGCACATTAATGCTAGACATATGGAAATAAGTGTAATTCGTTCCAGTCTGTTAAAACTTTACAATGATGGCAATGTTCGATTTATATCTTGTAAAATAATCCAGCAAACTTTTGAAATGTATCTGTGAATCTCGTATTGAAAACTTAATAGGTCGTTTATTCTGATAAAATGTGAATTAATTCGAGAAAAAACATCATTTGTAGGCACGTGTATCATACGTAAAGTTCGTTTAGATCTTATTAGCCGGTGATTAGGAGTACTGTGATTGAATACCATCTGGGTATACTGAGGGTATATTTCCTAGATGGTTTTTCAATTTCCATCTCCATGAAAGTGTTGATACATTTGTTGTAAATTCTACCTTCTTCAACTCTACACTACTGATGTAATTATAATGCCCACACCCAGAACGGTTAGAAAGATTTGAGGGGAGGGTAAATAACTATACAAATAATTAGCAAACACACTTCATTTAGAGCTCGTTCTTAGGCACACGCACACCGGCCAACTCGGTGGTCTTGGGGTAAAGTGCTCGCCCTTCTGACCTTGATATTCGTGGGTTCAAACCCAGCCGGGGTTGAGGGCTCTTCTTTGAGCGATAAAAATCCTTTGGAGAAGATACAAAACCATTTGTTCCACGTTGATTGTGGCATGTAAAAGAACCCTGGAAATATGTGAAAATACTTTCCCGAAAAATAGGTAGGCCCTTTCACTCTCGCTCATAGAAATTCTCGTGTGCTGATATAATCAGTCGGTTCAGAAAGTGAACGTTCAATATCTCAGAGAGATAAAAATAAAAACTATGCACACCGATAAAGTATATTGGTTTATCTATTTCTAAAGTTTGGCTGTTCAAACATCCATTCTGAGACACGACTCACGATAAAACACCAGTCAAAATGTTTGGAATCTGGAAACGCTTGTTTATTTTAGTACCGCTTCTTACCACCAATTAGGGTTAAACGCATATATATTAATTAACTAATTACGCTGAGAGCTAAGGATAGTTGAGTTTATAAGAAATGTAAAAGTAGTTGCCTAAATTAAGAGTAGAAAACCATTTAAGAAAAATAAACATCCTCAGTACACCCAACCGGTATTCGAGCTCTGATCTCCCGGTTAGCCGCAGTCTAGTCTACTGATATTGTGATGCCTTTGACGATGCAACCACCTAAGTGGGTGAAAAGCTTGTTGAAGCTGTTTACGTTAGTCAAGTATCACTCGGAACAAGATTTAATACGTGTTTGAAGTGACAGACGCTAATCTGATTAAAGTCATGATCACTCAACTATTTAGTAAACCAATAGTTTTGCCCCTACGTAGTGGCCGCTTTGTCATTAGGATTGCTAATGACCCATTAATTGATTTTATCTTGAAATAACTCTACAACCTATAGAATAATTACAGAGTGTAATACATATTAATTAATAATTAACCATGTCTGAGTGGTAAATATGCATTGTATTGAATCACCTTATAACCCAAATTAATTAAAACCTGCATATAGACACATGAGAATTTTACTTTCTCCCGAAACCTCGGAGAGAAATTATTGTGTTCGTAAACAAAAATCTAACTCAAGATTTTGATAAAAGTGGACGTTTTATTAGACCCTGAAACAAAAAAAGTTGTTTTCGAATTGCCGTATATCTGTTTGTTTTTCTGTAAATCGGGATAGAGCCTAAACTACTTTATCAATTTGGCTAAAGCCTGGTATCTGGGGTTTTTGGAATTAGATAGTCAACCCTAAATTTGAGGGCCAAAAGAGAAAAATCGACCATCTCCAAAATCGCTATCACAATTTTGATTAAATTTTAAGCCTAAATATTTTATATATTTATAAACAATATATAAAATTTCATTTGCTCATGAAAATAACTTAAAGAATACTTTAAATGGGTTAAATTTAACAAATTTCATCAGTTCTCCGTAACTATTTGAGATATGAAATAACTTATCATGATAAAGTTATAGTACTATTAAAGATTAAAATCTTTATTTGAATTATATTATATTTATATGAAATATAAAACCAATAATTTCGGAGATATAAGCAAATATTTAATTCAGGTATTTGAAAAAATGAATTTGGTGGATAAAGATATTTCTCTTTTCTCAATTTATCTGTAACATTATTCCTATTTCTTAATGCCATAGCGTAAGTAACAGTGTATATTACTTCATTTATGATCTTTGGTGTAATATTTCTACAACAAGGTATTAACCTATTATTTTTTTTCACAAATCATACGATCATATACTAAGATAAAGGAGGAAAATAGTCTGTGAGCTGTATGGTACCATTAATTTTTTTCCTTAGCACAACGTCTTACTACCAATTCGGGTTATACGTCTATGTACTAATTACGCTAACAGTTTTATGGATGAAAAAGGCTATATTTAGAGGAAGTATACTCATATTTTCGTGGAGAGAAAGAGGAAAACCATTTTGGAAATACCACCCTCAGTACATCCGTCCTAGATTAGAACCTCGATCTCCCCGTCATCGGCAGCCTAGTCTATTGCAAGAATTGTACCATAGACCATGCGGCCACCGACACTGTCAATATGACAAATTATATTATTACTATTGTTATTATTATAACCAAGCAGTGACCCTTAATGCTGATATCCTGCGAAGGATATTATTACACCGAAAATGTTCTGGCCTATTATATTTCTTATGGAATATTTTTCTTGTTTTTTTGCGAATTAAATTTATAGATATCCTCTTTGGTGGTCACATGGTCTGACGCGCTACTCTCGTGTAGGACTAGACTGCTGAAGACGGGAAGATCGGTGTTCGATCTCGGTCAGGTGCACTAAGAGGGGTTTTCCATTAAATGTTTTTTCAACTCTCCCTCCACGCAAATACGGATGCACTTCCTCTAAATTAAACTTTTATAATGACTAACACATTAATGTAATTATTATATAGGCGTATAGCCCAAACGGGTACTAAGAAAGTGCTAAAAACTTCGATTAAATAGATGACTGTCTCCTTCATAACTGGGACCCCTAATTTGATGCATGTATTTATTTGGTTTAGTGTGTCACTAGAATATAGAGTGGTATTATATAAAGTGGTTATTACAAATGCACCCACTACTCTTCGTGGAACTCTTTTCAGAGCTCCTAGACACACAGCGGTCCACCAACAGTTGACACAACAAGTTCCTTTTACCTTACTTTAGAGATCCACAACCCAAATTTGGGACGTGTCGGTAAGGAAGTGTTATGGAGGAGTTGGAACGAAGAAATTACTCAAAACACTTAAATATTTATTCAGGTTTTAACACAGAAAATCCATTGTCAATCTAGGTACACAAGGGACAGAAAAAGAAAGACCTCTTCTCCATGCCCGTGCGTGTGTGCAATTAAATAGATCAAACCATAAACACCACAAAACCAATATAATTATTGTTTTATTATCACATACAAATTAAATTTCATACATAATAAACAATTTCAAGACGTCTCATTTACATAAAGTACAAGCTATGAATGAATTATACATGAAGGTTATAAATAAATCCATGTTAGAACAAACACTAAGAGTATCATACACAGTGAGGCCAACTGACCAACAAAATCAACCTTCAGCTGAGTTAGGCGCTACTATACAACCTATTAAACAATTATAACTGGGGTAAGAGTCCCTTCATGACTCAAATAGTTCAGTCAGAGTGAAAAATTTGGAAAATAACTCCACACAAATCTAGGCTCAAACGTGTACGCAATTAAATAGAACGTTACCGCCTTAACCGGGATCGGGCCGATGCACTCAAGACAAGTATGTCCGTTTCAATCGGAGTAAAGACTTCCAAGCCCGTCTTGAAACTGCGCAGCCAATTCCCTGCATCCTAAAAGAGACTCTCAACCAAAGTTCCTAGATAAAACCTCGCTGATTGCAAATTTCCTAGGTCTAAGCATAGGCCGCACACAAAAAACAGAGTATAAAATGTCTAGGACCATTATGATTCACCAATACATTCATACAAATGCGGATACAGTTACTTTAAATTCTAACATCATTATTCCCTGCTATTTAGTGTAAATTGATCCCGTTTTAAATGTCACTACACATTTAACACTACACACAGAATCCCTTTAAATTAATTACAACAAAACGGGAATTTTTTGTAACAACTTAAATTTCATTCGCCCTGAATTAAGGAAGAATACGCTATTAGTTAATTTTTTTCAGGGCTCACTATTATTATTAGCACCGCGTCTTACTACCCGTTTGGGTTGTACGCACTTACGCTAATGTGCAATGGTAGGGTGATTGTGAGATGAAATGGAGGAGTTACAGTTTAACGTGGAATCCGAACCACGGTGGAGGCCTGGAATTCCTCACATTCACAAGTTGTGATTACTCACTAACTAATTTATTCAAGTTTTAATAGATCTTTAGCACGGTTTTGACAATATTTAATAGTTTTGAATAATCATAGGTTAAAACATGTTTTATATGTTCTTATGATTTCTAAAACTGGTTTGATCCACTTAATTAGATGATATATTAAAAGAAACGCGATTCAATTTATTGTAATTTTTATTTAGGATTTATTTTTTAAATATTAATACGATTTAAAACTTTGACAATACATAATAATAACAGCAAAATCTATTTGAATAATAATATTATATCACTCCAGAGAAAATTGACCTCTTGTTAATGTTTGTTTGCTACGTTATATCTAGTTTGTATATCTTATATAAAGTTTTTTTAATTTTTTTTAATATGGGTGTGAACAATACTCGTTAACTCATATTAGATCTTGCTATAAAGGTTTTTATGCCCAAGGCCTCAGACATTTGAATTAATGGTGTAAAAATTAATGAAATGAGAGTATGCGAGTAGTCATTTTTCAAAACAAGATTTATCGTGTCCTAAGTGGACCTTTTGTTTATCCAATTCATTATGATATGACGGCGATGTGATAATCTGTTTGTCTACGTGCTTTGTCGTGGGCATCAAGGATTTCAGGGAAGCTAATTCTCTAATTTTTTTACGTATAAGTTTAAGTGATGTTGAAGATCTACTCGTAGTTTATGTTAATCCTTAGAAAGCACAGTCATTGTTTCATTTAATCTATTTTTCATATATATATGATTTCTGAAATTTAAGATTTATCTGAATATTTGTGCCTTTCCCTAGTGATAGAGTTCACACTCTTCCTACTGTGCTCTTAGATTAGTTAGGGAACATCGCTGATAGTCCTAATAAAATGTAGGATGTATAATACACAAAAATCTTATGATTCAATGTGTTTCAAGTAAAACGAAATATATATATATACTTGAAACACATTGAATCATAAAATTTGTGTGTGTTATACATCGTATATATTATTAAGACTATCAGCTGTGTTCCCTAACTAATCTAAGAGCACAGTAGGAAGAGTGTGAACTCTATCACTAGGGAACGGCAGCAATATTCAGCTAAATCTTAAATTTCTCAAATCTCTATGTACCCTTCGTTTATTCTAGAAGGTATTGAGCTTACCTTGAATAGTTTAGCCATGGTGCAGCTTATAAGATAGGGCAATTATGCAGTTTAACCAAACAATGACTGTTGACTGTCTTTCAGTATAAATGGTGTGTACATATTTTGTTTTATAACTATTTTTAAATCAACAAACGTATAAATATACGCACATTTATTAATTATGTTAATTTTTGTATTTATGAGGAAGGTATATCTGTAGATAAAATTGGAGGGAGAGTGGGAAACCATTTAGGAAAAACATACATAGTACACCCGGCTGGAACTTAGGCTCTGATTTCTATTTCCCCAGCAAACTAAACCAAATAATATTCTGAAAATTTAAAATTAACATCTGGACACGGGAATCGAGCCCGGGACCTTTGGCATAGTACGTTAATGCTCTAACCACTGAGCTATCCAAAAATCGTCCCGTTCCCACTGTCATTCTTCACTCATATTTTAAGGCAGAGTCTATGATGGAGGTACGGATATCGTCGGCTACAAATGTGTGATTTTTTATTAATATCACGAGCTATTAAATAACGCAGCCACCTTCGACTCGTTAGTTGGCTTATTGCTGCCACTTGTACAATTATTATAATTGTAATGGATCGCATATTTAAGAATCAAATAGCCAAAGCTATTATTTATGCTCTTTAATAAATAATAGCTTTGGCTATTTTATTCTTAAACCAAATAAGCTTGACATTTAAACCAAGAGCTCACTGTCAGTGGTTACTTAATATTCAACTCTAAATTCATCATTAACTAGGTAGAAAATTATTAGCTAAACTCTACTTTGTTCTATTTTTTTGGTAGATAAATGTGGTATTTCTATAAGTATCCTTTTCTCAAAATCTCAAATAAATGTTAATGTCTATTATAAGTAATTACTTAGATGGCTGGATGAAAAGTTTGCAAGTTGAGTTTATAAATGTTATTTAATTTCCAATTGTTCAATAAGAAAAAATGCTAAATCTTTGTCTTTTTAATAGATAAGTAAAATTCACATCGAGTTTTAGTCTCTATGCTTCATAATTGGTAGGTAATATTTTATTAATGTTTAAACTAATTCATAAAAAAAAATTCTACATAATCATGAGGTAATTATTATCTTTCCAAATAGAATAAAGACAATATAAAATATATAATATGGCCAGGAATAAAGTATACCGAAAATTGGCAACACTGTGCATCGTAGTTATAGGCGAGAAGGTGACATGGCAAGTTTGTAATGTGAACTTGGTGCTGGAAATGTGCGGTCATATTGCACAGTGTTACGCCACGGCTTTAAGTATTCATAATAAGGCCTTTGTTGTGGAGCGTTATTTTCGGTCATACGGGATTGGCCCGTGTTTAAACTTACGGAAGAAGTATTCCATAAACCTCCACCCACAAAGCGAAAAATTTTGTTAGCGAGAACATTTTAGTTAAACTGGCTGAGTTCTTTATCAATGAAAGCATCACTCTAGAAGAAAACACTCATCTACAGACAATGAACAAAGCAGAAAATAGTACTCGATAAGATTCTACGATCACAAAAAAACTTGTGAAAATTGTGAAATTGTTTGGTATGAAACGTATGTTCAGACACTTATTCATGAATTAGGAGCATTTTAATATCCTATGCAGGTCAGCTATTAGTGAATAGAGCCGAATAAGTTCCAAAGTCATGTGTTTTGTGCTCGCACTCTGCCAATTGTGCATGAAGATGAACATTTTCCTCTACGATATGATGAATAACACGCTACGTTTGAAGTTCACGCGAGCAAGAAATTACACAACTTCTCCATTTTGAACAATCTACCAAGATTATATCACGTCCTTTACAGACTGAAAAATTTACTGCCTGGTATGCCATTTCGGTATACTTAATTTCCAGTTATATTAGGTAGATTTGGTGGGAATATTCTGTATTTTGTATTGATCCAGTATCTGTTAAAATAAATATTACCCCAAATATATTTGTCTTCTTGTATAAGCCTAATCTAAAACATGTGTTAATATTGATATAATCTCCAATATTTCCCAGGATGTGAGTGAGTGATAAGTGTGAGCTTGTCCGTGCACACATACGATACAATTGTAGTATTATATTATGTTTTTTGTTTGTTTTCAGTTTGGAATTTAATTAAACTAAAACGGTTCCAACCTTCTCGGTGGCGTAGTTAGCTAACGCACTAGTCGTGTTGAGCTCGACTGCCAAGGATGGGGAGATCGAGGTTCGAACCTTGGTCGGGTTAACTGGTGGGGGTTTATCCTAAATGGTTTTCCACTCTCCCTCCACGCGAATGCGGGTTCTCTTCCCCTATATTAAACCTTCTCAATCCCTAACACATTAGCGTAATTATTACTTAAGCGTATATCCCGAACGGGTAGTAAGACATGGTGCTAAATAAAAAAATAAAAAACGGTCCATGCTATATAGAATTAAAAATACGCTCAAAAATTAAAAACCCTTAACGGTGGTCATGCAAACTGTCTGTCAGTCTCTAGTCTGGTTTGCTGCGTGGACATAGGGTGTTTATTCCTAAATGTATTTACAATCTCTCTCCAATTTAAATGTTAATTAGTTTCCTGCTCTACATTATTCATTATAGTAATTAATATTCAAATAACCCAGATGTAAAATATATATTACAATTTAAAACAATATTTTTTGACTAATATTAACCTACACATACACACTTATTGCACACAAAATTATAAAATTGTATCTCTTTTCCGTGCGTGCTAGTGTCAATAATGAATCTCAGCCACTTAAACTTTTGAAAATTAAGAAACAGGATTTGGAGAATATATTGTAATAAACGGTGAAAAGTACAAACTCTTAAATAGATTGGAAATATACATAACGTAATATAAACCTTATTAAATAAAATCAATTTTGAAACAAAACTTTTTCTCCTGAGATAGATTTTTTAAACGTTCACCTATTATTACTAATGATAAATTTACTAAGAAAACCATAAATTCTCTCAACTTTGTCTTTTTGCTAACTTTAACCCTTCGTTTTTATTGGTTAGAACTAAATTATAGTTTTAGCTAAGTCGTTATTTTAGTAAGAAACGTTTTAGTAAGTCTATTCTAAGAGATCAAAAAGTCAGAAGGAAAGGGGGAAAAAAACCCTTTTAGACAGCCCTTAAGAAATCTTCATGGGTTCTCAGAAGGCTGGAGGCTTGTTTTCTATACCCCATCCCAGACAGCACTTTGCCATCCAATGGTTCAACGGGTATTATTTCGAACCGGAACTCAAGATGGACGAACGTCATATTTTATTTAACTTCTCAGTTATTCGCTATTTTTTTTATCAGATATAAGATGAGGGTGGGCAAAAATATATAAAATAGCCTTCTTCACATTCAACAAAAGAATAAAAGATAGAATTCATTTCCTTTCTGTTTTATTTTTATTTTTACTTTTTACTTTCCGTATCGTTTTTTTTTTGCACCCGTAAACTTCCCTTTCTGTCATTAACATTCTTCTGATAGCTACTACAGCAACTATTTTGAAACTCTTTAGTCTTTCAGCATTATTATTATTATTATTATTCTTTTTATAAAATCTTACTTTTGTCTTAACGTATTATTTTTATCTTTCTTTTGAGATTTTTTATTTTACCTTCTATTACACTTTATATATTTGTTTTATTTCATTTTATAAGAAGAGTTTGCTATATTCATTAATCTCAAGAACTTATATCCAATATTTTTTCTTCTTATTATTTTGTGCACGATTCATTGGTTTCTTCGATTTAATCTATTTGAAACTGGAGGGGAAAAAAATGTGTTGGAATATCAAACGTTAGCTCAGGGATTTTTTTATAATCAATTTTTATTCACAGGAATCATCTTTATGAAATATAATTCTATGATTACATATTATATTTTTTAACTCAATACACAAATAATTTGTGAAAATAGGTCCATATGACTTTTAAATTAAACAATCATGTGTACTTTTTAAAACAAATAAATATATATTTTGTTCTGATTAGTAAAATATGTACTTTGGTTGAGTATAAGTTATTTACTAGCCCTTAATACCTATTTAGGCTCTACGCATATATGAATGGTATAGGGTATAAAAGGGAAAATTCCAATTTTAGCCCAAATAGAGTTTGTGCTGCCATCTGTAAGACAATCATGAGACCTTTCTAATGCACTTTTTATTGAGTTTAAAAGAGGTATCTGGCATATATATATATTTATATATATATATATTTTCTAGGGTCTTTATGAAATAGAAGTTTTTGTACTGGATAACTGTACTTTCCTCCCTTTTCCCTTATACCCTTCATATTTTAACTACTACACTAAATGGATAGAAATGAGGGAAGTCTAATTTGGAGGAAATACACCCGCACTTATGTGAAAGGAGAGTGATAACAATTTATTGGACTAGAACCTCAATATTTTGTCCCTAGTAAGCCAGATAAGAAGAGCATTAATGAATTCAACTTAGTATTAACTTCCCCTTCTAGCCCCCCAAACTCCTGCATGGGGTCAGTCATAGATCGATCCATACCAAGCGTGTGGTTGCCATCTGTTGACGAAAATAATACTAACTTCCACAATTAGAGGGTGTCATATGGTCAGATAAGCAAACCAATCCGGCCGTTAATCTCAGTTTTCTAGACTTGAGCCGATAATTTTTCATTAAATTTGTCCTTCATTTTCTCTAGCGTGGCTGAGTTGACCCCGCTCTAGACTCACTGCTTCACATAAGGTCTGAAAGCACCGTGGATCGAACCTGGGACCTCTGGACCTGTAGCTAGGAATTTTGAACCCAGTACTTTGCATTAAAAAAACCTATCCAAGTTGATTCATTTCTTTGAAATAAAATTCTAGTGGCTACAGATTATTGTTTGTAAAAAGGTAAGAGGCTAGATAAATTGAATATTCTTTCCTAAGTAAAACTCCTTATCTTAGTCTGTATTACGTCTATATATATTTGTAAGGGTCTTAGGATTGGACATGAGAATTTAATATTTGGTGAAATGGAGTTTCTTTTTCCAGTTAGGATAGTTTGTATGTCATTTGTTGAAACAATAAGTAATTTCATAAACTCAAGCTTTTCTCTTTTTTCTTTCAGTAAGATAACCTTAATTTTATGGATGGACATCTAATTTCAAAAAAATACCTCTGGGGTACGTAATAAAAACCCTAGGTACAAAGATTTAGCCTAATCGGTAAAATAGTTTTGGGTCTAAGCCAGGATACAGACATACAACATTTTCGCAACTACTGTAGTTTTTTAATTAAAGATAATTAGGTCAAATCTCCTCATAGTATTGCTCAACTAGTTCCTACTTTGAAGTATGATGTCATAAAACATTGGGAAAAAATGTTTATTTTCTGAGATACGGGAGTTTTAACCAGCGCTATGCAATAATGTTGTGAATACGCAACGGCGCCAGTCGAAATGTCATATGTTTAGCTCATTGTCACAGTATGTTTAAAATAAAATAATCCAGTAATAACGTAGAAGTAAGTAATCAGTAATTTTGCCATACAGATAAACATAAAATAATGCTTTACAATATTTTGTTGCATTTTTTCCTAGTAATAAGCTATGTTTTTGTAACAGTTTAACATTATTTTAATTTTCCTTTTTCTTTAATAAAATTTACAAAAATAAGATATTATTCTATTTATTTAATAACAGTGCTTCAATAATAATAATAATAATAATGTATTAAAGTATGTGTTTTTGATTATTATTTAGAACATTAGAGGATGTCGCAAAGATGAAATGGCACTAATCTTCGTGTTATTTTTTTTTTACCACCAGTCCCCGAAAGTTATTTTCAGCAGGTCATGAAACGTCAACATTTATCAAAATCTCGAGATTGAATTTTTTGATATTTATAATAATTCCTCTTTCCGAAGGATCAACTAAATATAAAATGTCATTGGAAAAAACTGGTAGTTATAGTTGCATGAGGTTTAATATTTTATATCCATATGAATGCTGTCTTTATTTATTTTCTATTCAAGGTATTTAACGTGCACTTTATGAACCGGCTGATTATATCAGCTCACGACTTATTAACTGGCTTTAATCTAGAACGGACCCAACAACCAGCCCTCCATCAGTCAATATCATGACTCTGAAGGGGGAAACCCATATTTCAACTATGATACAATTTCGGCCAAACCGAGAATAGAAATTGGGACAATTAGCTCTCCAAACATACATGCTATCTTCTGAGTTAAGGTATCAGACAGCTGTCTTAATACAAATTAAATATATAATTAATTTTTGTAATATTTTTAATGGTTTCTCTTTATAGATAAATACTTTGATGAGAAGTATTAAGGTGGTAATCTAAGGAACCAGAGTTCAAGGTGGTGCTAATGCAGTTTATAAAGCAAACCTTATTTGTTAAATTAAAAAAATATTACTCCAGTAGAAACCAAGAGTCTAGTTTTCTTCAAATGGTGATATCAACATTTCTTGAATATCTGTTATGATCATAGCGGAAATAGGTGACAAAATTTTTAAAAGAAGATAATGAGTTGTCATTTAGTTTCAATACACCCTTGACAGTTATTCAACTGTTGAGGTCACCATGGGAAGAAAATTAAACTTTATGTCTGTAACGAGGAATTATTTGTTTTTGACTAAAAAAAGTGTTGATATAAAAACTGTAAAAAACCCTTCCCTCTATTCACGTTCCCTACATCTTCACCTGAACATAGTAAAAATCAATTCCAGCGTCTTTTTACCACTAAGCAAGCCCCCTCCAAAACTGTCTATTCTCTTCTTTGAAGCCTAACAAAGGTAAGATGGACTCGCTATGACTTGAAAAGTTGGTGGAAACCTTCTCTTGTTCTTCGCTATATCAAAAGATTATTTCCATAAAATTTACATACTCCATGATGAGGCAAAGAGAGATATATATATATATATATATATATATATATAGAGGCCTTATACGTCTGCCGAGTTAATAATTATAAAACGTAAGGGGCTACCCTAGAACAATGTACGGAGAGTGCAGAATATTGCCGGAAGGCTGGCATGCGTATCTTCTAACCCATCGTTCGATTATTCACTCCGTTACGAAAAGAAAGATTTAAGGCTTCCTTCTCCATAAAAGAAAAAAATAGTGTGCTTCATTATTTAAATATCAGTAAATTATGTTAGCGTCAAACTTAATTTTAAACTGCGATTTACCTGCTTCAGTGGCCACGTGGTCTAAGGCGTCATTCTCGTGTTAGACTAGACTGCGATTGACAGGGATATTGGGGTTCAAATTTAGGTTGGGAGTACTGAGGGTGGTTTTTCCTAAATGGTTTCCCACTCTAATTCCACGAAAATGCAGGTAAACTTCATCTACATTCTACCTTCCTCTCCTTTAATTCAGTAGCGTAATTATTATTAAATGTACGCATAACCTGAGCAGGTAGTATGGTGCGATGCTAAAAAGGAATTGCAACTAAAAGAATACAAGTTGGATAAATGACGCTTATAAAGAAGAATACAACACAGAAACAATTTTTTTAAATGTTTTTTGGTTTGTTCCCCATGTTTTAATCTCTACACATATTTCTAGTAAAAGATGTTGGGATGAAGAAGGTATAATTGAAAGAAAATATACCAACATTTTAGTGTAGGGAGGGTGAGAAATAATTTAAGGAAAAACACATCTCATTACATTGTTTGTATTGCTGTCTATTATTATTATTTTAAACATTTTAATTTAACTGTGTTACGAAACATTAATAACTAGAATTTGCCCGCGGTTTTGCTCTCATTTAATTCGGATGAACTAACGTTTTTCCAGCGAATTATTTAAGCTACCAAACCCACCATTTCAGACTCGTATGAGGAGAGGAAAATGTTGTATATGTCGACTACGCCACACGTTAATGTATAACTGTAGTAAGTAGCCAAAATAAATTGTTGTATCAATATTTGCTTGCTTACGCGGAGATATTGTTGCGATGAACACCAAAAGAAATAGTTTGAATTTACTACCTAAGAAACTAAACTAGAAAAACTTAATTTAAATGCAAAACCATAAGAAAAACCTGACAAATTAGCTGAATTTAAGATACAAATGCAGTCTTACGTGGAAGAATAATTGTTGCAATGAACACTAAAATAAACAGTTTAAAATTACTACACTAAAAACAAAAATAAATTTAAACGGGAAAAAAAGCACTTTATATTGAGCGCTCTATTACACCAAATCAAAATTGTGATTTCCGTTTAGTAGTAAACAGTAAACAAGAATATTATTCACAACGTTAACGCATTAAACACAAGCGACAAATTTACATGTTAGAGAAATATGGAACTACCCTCTTCGGTGGAAGCATGGTCTAACGTGCGACTCTCGCAGTAGACTAGACTGCCATTGATAGGGATATCGAGGTTCGAATCTTGGTCGGGAGTATTGAGGGTGGTTTTTTCCAAATTACTTTTCCACTCTCCTTCCACACAAATACGAGTACACTTCCTATAAATATATAACCTTCTTCAACCCAAAAACCATTACCTAACGTAATTAGTAAATAGGCGTACAACTCGAACGGTTAATAAGAATATGTGTTAAAATAAAAGCATAAAACTAACTTGACATTATTACTTTATGGGCGTACGAAGATTCCCAGAAAAACATGAACTCACCCCCACCCTCCCAATTGTTGAGACAAGTGTCATGCTTTGTAACCTCCCCAATCAGCCGCAACATATGTTTACTGCATACGACTGGTTCTTTCAACATAGCTTCGCTCGCTATTTACATAACGTAATTGTATATGACCTACTATTTCCCTGAAAGTATAAGGTATACTACCTCAATCCGATAAGCAGTTTTTGAGTTTATTAGCATTAAACAAACAGACAAAAACTCTAAATTTAGATTGTTTGGTATTTATATAGTTTTTACTACCAAGAAAAAATAGAAACTTTACAAAAATTATAATTAACAGACAGAGCTATTTTTATATTTCAAAAATACACTATATTTATCGTTGATTTTAAAGTCAGTTCTAAGTGGATTTATTCTTTAAGACACTATCTAGTAGAGAAAAGAGGCTAAGCCAATTTCTATACCTAGTTAAAAGACAATAAATACATTTAATTATAAATCTTATTTTAATTATGAATTATTCTCTGTATGCTTTGCACTATTTACTATTAGATTTAATTAATTATATTTAATTATATAATTTTATTTTGGTAATGAAATTGTGCAATGTACATTATGCATAGTTTACTATTAGCTAAGTGCTACTAATAAATGTGAAATTAGCCATATCTATAAAATCAAATATCAAACGAAAGGTGACAGTTTACTTATGTGGCTTATTTTTTATTTGTGAGGCACTATCTACCTTCTAATGCGAATGCAAAATATGACTGAAAACTTACCTAAATTTAAGATTCAATGCAAGCACGCTAAAAGTGGTTCTATCACTTGGAGGCATTGTTGCAGTGAACAACAAAATAAAAAAAAATCTATTATTTACAAATAAATAAGAAAGTTGAAGGAACTCTATATTAAGCACCCTCATTTACCAAACAAAATTGTGCTGTTGTCCGAGTGCCAATAAATAATTTTAATTAAACCTAATTCACACACAACAACATTAAATTATTGAAAAAATACGATGTGGTTTCGATCCGTTAGTTGACAATCATAATGACAAAAAGAATGCAATAACTTTTCTTGTAAAACTATATTTTTACTATTCATTTTTGTTTTCATCCCAAAACATTCCTTACCAAGGAGATTTATAATTGGTTTATTGATCTTTATAAACCCCTCGTTGCCAAGGGGATTTAAAAAAAAGTTATTTATTAATATATTTGAATTGTTACAAATGTATGACAGAAATGTAACCAAACAAACGATCGGTTTTTGAGACACTGTTTTGCTCGCTGATGAGATATAGTGATGGTTTTATGCTTAGCCTTTTCCCTGAAATATAATGTAACGTTATTTGCCACCCTACCATGTATTTCCTTATGTTTCCTATTTTTGTAGAGAGTTTCCAATTTATTTTCGTTTGAAATTATGCACTTCAAATTTCGGCCGCATCTTAACGCACTGTGTTGCCAGCGTGACAAGATAATACTATTTACATCCATTCAAAATAAATGGTACGGTGCACCACGCAGACTTTCTCTCTCCTTTGTCTTACTATCTCTTACGAAGGGAGATTTGGGGAAAAGGGGGTTACAAAATAATGAAATAAAAAAGATTAATATTGGGTAGACAAGGGTCAACACTTCGTATTAAAATTTTGATTTCTGGTTAAAATTTTAACATTTTATAAGGTGTTGCACATCTTCAGGTCATCGCATTGATATTTAATTATTCATTTATACATTTTGACCAATAAAATATGTAAATATTGACTATTGAGTCTAAAATGGAGATAGATCATTGCTGTGCAAACATTTCTCCTAAGATTTTTAAGGAAGAATAACATACTTTTTTTAGATACTTATATTTAATCACCCCTATGGCATTGGAGAATTATTGCGTTAAGAATTAAGTAGTATATGTTTACAACTAAAGCTCACAAAATGGTATTAATATATTTGCAAATATCTCAGAAACTGTTGCTTTTATAAAAATATATGTCAAATAAAAGTTTTTTATTTCTAATAGTCCTACAATTTTGCAATGATAAGTTGTTTAGTTTCTCAAATAGTTGTGGAGATACGGAAATTAACGCTTCTGTAAAGTACCCTAAAAATCATTTTCATAGGAAAATGAAAATAGCCAGTTTATTTATAATCTTAATCAACGCCTAGATACGAATTTTAATCAAAATCGTTTGAGCAGATTTTGAGAAAACC
>CABFWO010000423.1:159624-209695 GCA_902155825.1 Timema genevievae
AGTAAACTACCCTTAATTTTAGGGGTAGATATCCAATTCCAAAAACCCTTCGGGGCAACCCTATGAAAACCCTAGATATCAAGTTTCAGCTCAATCGGTAAAATAGTTTAGGCTCTAGTTGGAGGTACAGACAGACATACAGACAGACGGAAATTCAAAAACCACTTTTTCGGATTTAGGGCGTCATGAAACGTCAAGATTCATCAAAATCTCGAGTTCGATTTTTTTTGACGATCACCATAATTTCTCTACCTGTAAGATAGAGAGAAAGTAAAAACAGAAGGAAGAACGTCTAACACTTTTTTAAATAATTTAAATAATGAGTTTTGATCTAAGGAAGAACACTTACCTTTTTATTAAACATATTAATTATCCTTCTAAGAAGTTTGTTGACTCGTCTTTTTTTTATTTTCAACGTCGGCCACGATTTATTTCAAGGCATGCATAGATCTGTTAAACAAGTGATTGGCGGGTCTCGCGATTGTTAAAGAAGAAAAAAAGAGAGGAAAAATACTTGCACGCACTTGAATTTTGAAAGATGGAAATAAACATTTTAATTATTTTAAGAAGTATGGTTCATATTCATTTACATATATTTCAATCTATATATTAAATTTGCATTTTATTATATATTCATCTCTTGTCCAAAGCCAACATTTTATCTTTTGTCTTAATGTATTAGTTTTCTCTTTGGACCTGGAAGAAAATAGAACGTTTTTAAATTTGATTCATGGATCACTTTTTGAAGAAGATTAAGGTCTTCTTCGTCGGCGTCTTTAAAGTAAATTTGTGTGGTTCCTTAGTAAATTTATTTTTAAAATGGAAACTTAGTTTGAAAGTGGGATATTAATATATCAATAGAAAGCTGAGTGTCTAGGGAAAAACTAGAGCCTATTGGTATCCTAAAACTGAGGATTGTTTGCAATTAAGAAGAGGAAACTAATTTTCTACATTTTTCTGTCTCAACACAACATATTCTTTTGATGAAATCCAACCAAATCTTCATCTATAAATATTTTTTCTTTTTTTTTATCATCAATAATCCAGGATTAATGTAAAACTTTCAAAAAAAGACTAAATATATTCAGACACTTTTTTAAATCCAGAGAATAATTTTTTTATTTTATGGAAAAATATTAATGCCATTGATTTTTACTTCTAACAATACTAAATTTTAATTTTGTTGTTTTACTCACAACTCCATATATCATATATGCTTAGCCTATGTATTTTTTTCTTTTACTCTGGTATTATAAACTCCTAAATTTAACCATGTTCGGAGATTAGAATCTTAATTGATTAATTTTTTTTAAGAATGGATGTAATACATTATATTTTATTTTGTCATATTAGAATTGTATTTATTTGGAATTACATAGGTAGGATTGGGATGTGGTAACCAGGAAACAATAATAATAATAATAATAACACATATAAATTTCAATAATTGGTTTATTTAATTGTAATTTAAAATTAGTACATTTTATTTTAATGATCCATTTTATTTCAATTGTTCATGTTTTATTTTAAGTATTGTTTCAACTCTGGTAGAGACTTACATCACACCATTGTTTTAGGTAAGGTAGTGGTAATTAATATTAACATTGTAATATCCAGAAAACGTTCCCGAGGACACCCAGTGGTCTCGAGTATTTAGAGTAATCGTGCCTCTGTCTAAGTTTGACGAGCTGAAGTATTTTTTTAATTATTATTCTTTTCTCCTAGTTCCTAGGAGTCGCGCCCAATAAATACATAATTTTAATCATCTCGACATTACTTTTCGTTGTGTAAAAATATTTGGAAGACAACAAACTTGCGGATTTTTATTAGAATAATGGGTACAACAGAAGAATTCCTGTTTCGGTCTGATTAGTACTTTTTAAGTTTACTAGCAACAAACACACACACACACACATATATATATATATATATATATATATATATAAAATAGAATGTATAAACAGATTTAGGTAAAACATTATATTTATTAACTTGTTTGCAACTCCAAGTAAAATCACTTTGATGGTATAACTACTATGTAGTCATAGAATGAAGCAATTGCAACTAAGGGCTACCTAACAAAAACTGTTTTATTTTACATCAATTATGACCTTACAAAGTTTAGTCATCTGGTTTATACACACCTGTATATTTTCTAATAAAATAGTTTAATATGTGCCATTATAATATGCATCTTATATACATATAGACCTATTCAATCTCAAGAATTTGAGATAACAATTTGTGAATAAAATGGAACTTGATCTTTTTTTCAATCTATACGTAAAACTTAATATTATTTGACCGTGACCTCTTAATTTTAACCTAATAGGTTAATGTGTAAGTATCGTGCTGTATTTATCAACTCTACACTTGGAAAATGAATGTTAATAATAACTAGCCCAATAAAAATAAAATATTTATCACGTGCGTAAGATGTTTATGTAAAATGTGTAATATCAAACATAAATTATATAATGATGTGAAAATAAAATTAATTTTGCAATTTTGTTTGGAAATATAGGCCCACATATATATTTTTCTATTAACTAGAAAGCTAAATTTAATTATTATTAGAACATATTTTCTCATCTTGATTAATAAGATATATTGAAAATTCAACAAAATCTGTATCACATATTTATAAATTATGTGTGAAAAATAAATCTAAAACATTAATCTACTCAACGTGATATTTAATGTTAAATGACAATTTATATAAACTTACATGATTAAAGTTGTAATCCTTCTTTGAGAAAACATTTGGAAAACATCAACTCACTTTTTATTTCACGTGATGTATTCAAGTTTAGTCAGAAAAAAATAATTAAGTTTGCTTACACTACTCTCCATTGACTTTCCCTCAGACAGCCATTAAAACTTTTAATGGCGTAATTATTTTCTCACTGTTATTTTTTCATAATATTATAAAAACTCTACCTTTTTTTTGTATGTGTGTTATTCGTCAAGTTTAATTTTAAAGGAATGAAATAAGTTTCTACAAACTTTTTCGGTTTGTTTATTATTCCGTAGATGAAGATTAGGTTATTAAAGTTTAAGGGAGTATAAAAAACTTTTTTTAAATAAAAAGCATTGTGAAACAAGAGGAATAAGATAACTTTTGAAAGTATAATAAATAAAAGCCTTAAAATATTTTATTTTTTATTCCAGATGCCCATTGTGTTCTTCCTTCTCCAAATATCACTGATTGTCACCGGAGACGCCGTGAACCCAGGTAAGTATCTTAAGGTGTTATTTACAAAGCTATACATTATTTATTCGTAAGTGACAATTTTCATTTATTTTATTCAGATTGTGTTTAAAATGTCCTGAATGTAGTTACCAAACAAATATATATATATATAAATAATTGTTATATACATATATACATAATAGTAGTTACATATATTATATATAAAATTATATATTATATATAATTGTATATAATATATATAAATTTATAGTTCTTAGGGAATAGTAGTGTTCTCTAGTTTGAGTTTTAACAGTTTTTTTTAACAATTTCTTATTTATTATGATTGACTTAACTTTAGATGTATAAATACTAAATAGTCTTATCTTGATACATATTCATATTAAATTGATGTAACTGAAAAATCACGCCTAAACATGGGATATTGTGCAAAGCCCACGGTCCTGGTTTCGATTAATCTATTTGAATTATATTTAATTTAATTGAAACCTTACCTATTTGTTTTTTTGTTTAGTATACAGCCTAAATTATTACATTCACACGCTAAGAGTTGGGTATTTAATCACGTTCTAAAATAATATAAAAGTGAGTTAAAGACATGTCTTATTCCAAAAGCCTTTACAAAATGATATTATATCGAATTTTGTTTTTCATATTCTAAGCACAATTTTAGCCTATTGTTATTTTAAACTCTTACTAACTATCTGGTTCCCATTAATAGTTTATTCTGTTGGAGCATATAGCTAAAGGTTACAATATTTTGATAATTTAAAAATGACACCTGGACTCGAGAATTGAACCCGGGACCTTTGACTTAGTACGCCAATGCTATAACCACTGAGCTATCTAGGACTCTGCCTTAAAATATGAATGAAGAATGACCCTGGGTACGGTACGATTCTTGGATAAATCAGTGGTTAGAGCATTGGCGTACTAAGCCAAAGGTCCCGGGTTTGATTCCCGTACCCAGGTGTCATTTTCCAATTTTCAGAATATGATATCTAGATGGAGAATTACTCACTAAAAAGAATAAATAATAGCTTCGGCTATTTGATTCTTAAAGGTTACATTTATAATAAGGATCAGTCTAATTAAAAATATTGCAATTTCTACCAAATCCGCCGTCTGTTAGCACATTTTCTAATCGCATCAAAGACGATGCGAGCAAAAAGCTATGCGGCCTTTTAAACTTTATGAAATCCCACTGTGTTCTTAGATAAGTTTTCTAAAAGAGTGTGCATATGTCTAACAGTTTTTTTTCTAAGATCACACACTGCGATATATTTTATAAGTGGGCTATGTATAACATAAGAACTAAAGACTTATTCCTAGATGGTAGGTAGGGATGTGGTATTGAAAGAAAAGCATCAATACTGTACTCATTAAAAGTAAAGATATTAAAACCCTATGAGTATCGAAAGAAAAGTATCGATAACAGTAAGTGTTAGATCGAAATTTTAATATGGATAATTTTTCTTATCTAGTAATAATATTAATCATCTCAACTTTTGCATCATATTTATATTTTAATTTTTATTTAAACATGGCTTATCTTGCGGAAAACGAGTGTGAATTGAGAAATAGCATCATTTGTTTCTTGCTTCACAGTATACCCTAGTAAACGTTTACTCCCAGCGTGAGCGAAGATAACAAGAAAGTTGTTTATTTCGATACCGGAGTGTGAGTACTAATATCAGTAAAAATATCGGGAAAACAAGTATTGAGTAAAAAAAATACTAGTATCGAAAGGAAATTATTGATATTATTAAAATATCGATACTTTTTCTCATCACATCATCAGAAGTTAACTAGATTAAATGCACATCCATTAGATTGTAGAGAGGATGGCAAAACCACTGTGGTAATTTCGCATATGGAAAAGCAACTTCGTTGTACCTGGTCAAGACTCGAACCTTTAAATCTCTGTCATAGGTGATACAATTTATTTAGAGACTGATGAATTGGAAAGTGTTGTCATCTGTGTGTTATTCTAACTATAGCAACATATTATATTCACTTGATTGTTTAACGAAACGTTATTTCTTAGATCCATACATTAATTGATAGTCGTCATATCCAGGTGAAATATCACCTAGATCAGCTCTATTCTCTATCGTTTTGTAATTTTTATATAAATATAGAAACCTCAACCATTTCTATGACATCAGGAAATCTGTCATTATAAAGTTAGCCCATTCATCGAATAATGTAGATTATACTAGTTGGCTTCTCATTAAAATAATTTTTAACCCTCAGCAAATGTTATTTGGCAGGCAATTCTTATAACAATTATTATTGTCTTAATTTATTACGTCCAAAATATTATTATTAAAGGCTCTACGATATATGGACGAGAAAGATTTTTAGGGAGAAGTGGAACCACAATATCTTATAGAGACGATGGGAAAACCAGGGTTATAATAAAATCAATTTTACATAACCACCTCCAGTTCAGTGACCTACACGTCATTAGCAATAAATTAAATTTCTAGCTAATGCCTTAGTAATCTCGATCATTAATTTGGGGTGAAACGTAATTTTTCACAATACAGTAGAGTATTTTTTATATTAATAAATACATATATTAAATGATCTACTTTTAACTATACTAATAATTTTCATAGTAAGTATTTTTTAAAGACTGCGTGGTTAATTTTTTTATGTTTCATTATAAAACAGAACAAATGTCAGCCATTTATGTTAATTAAACATCAGGAATTGGATGATAAGTTTTTCATGTCCATAGTAAAAATAAATAAATGAATATTTAAAAGACACCCGAATTGGACTTTTACTGTCAAATGTAATAAATTATGCGTAGCTCTTTAAATGAAACTCACGAAATACTCAGAATTGGATTTGGTTTCCTTCAAGGTACATTCCAGATCTTTTCCCTAGAAAATCTAAGTATAAAGCAGAAATTTCGAAACGTTCTTAAGATTTAAAAAAAATACTTTTTTACGCTCCTGGTTATCATGAAAGGGCAAATTAATTATACCATTGGGATTTCATATATACTTTTATTATTTTGCCCTGGCATATTTCTGTGTCACCAGACAAGAGTGATAGTAATTAAATTCTAAATCCCTTTTCGTATAAAAGATTAATTTTAATAAAACAATACGTAGAAAAAAAATTAACTTAGCATTAAACCAAATAATTAAAGTTTACTATGCGAATCCCTTTTAATTGCTTTTCATAAAAGGTGATTATATTATATTTAGTGATTTATAGTGTTACTTTGAATTCTAGATTTAATAATAACATGTTATATATTTAATTTAGATTTCATTTTCTTGTGAATGCAGATAATGGTTTTATGGTGGTTTGTATTTTTTTGTAAAAACTGTTTGATAAACACTATTGAACTCTAATAATTTAGTGGGTAATTATATCGTTATCGTTGTAGTTGAAGCTTAAAGTTGTTGAATATTCAATGCAAATGGAAATGAGGCGTTTCACTACAGTATTGGCTACACTAATACTAATTCATTTTTTAAATGTTTTGCATGTTATTTAATATCAATTCATATTAATTAAACCTGTGACTATATACGTTAAAGATAATAATAAAACCGATCTCATGGATTAAAGCCAAAATTTATAAAAATTGATTCACTATTTTCTAAAATTTAACTCATCAAAGTATTAATCATGTGATCATTTTAATAGCAAATTTTATCTTCAATTTGTAAACCCAAAACCTACAACTAACTTAATACAGTTCAATTTTCATAGGACAGCTAAAGAAGTTTCTAGATTAACAGATTCATAAGTCAAGTCAAGTAATCCGATTATATTAATTATATAAATTAAAACTAATAAAATAGTAGAACGCTATCAATTATGGCAGTAAAAAAGATTTTATTTTCTAAATAACTCTTCCTATATAAAAAAATGTTCCTCACACATCGCCGAAGTACTTAGAAACTCACTAGTTGGGTAGCAGGACAAGCCTATACACAAACAATATTATCATCAAAACCACCTGGATTCAAACTATAGACCTCTAGACTTTTTTTCCGACCACCCACAACATTAAGCTACGGTAGATGGCATCACCAATATCCGTTTTACTTTATGACACTTTCTTCACCTATGTGAGTGCGACATGATCTAAGAAAATTTACATCCATCCATTACTGTTTCCAGCGTGTGGCCTGGGTCAGTTTTTTATTGAATTAATATATTTTCCACTACCGGCTTGCTAGGCCTGTCGTAGCTACATGATCTAAGAAAATTCGGAGTTTAAATGTTGATTTTGAGTTGGTATTTTGCTATAATTTTTATTTTTAAGCTGATCATGACCTACTATCAATCCGGGCTATCGTCATTTTTACACTAATCATATGCAGACTTAGATGGAAGAGCTTAGATTAAATGTATTCGTATTTGTTCTAAACGGAGGGGAGAAGCCAATTAGGGAAAACACCTCTCCATGGAGGAGGAAGAATAGAGGAAGATGGAGGCATTTTAATAAACTTACACATGCTGTAAACAGTTATCGATGACGATGTTGATGATGATTACGATGACCCTATGTCTAGTTGAGATTCGAACTCTGATCTCATCACCAACAAACTAGACCTAACGAGACTGTATTTTTCTCTACATCCCATGGAAAGAGGGTGTACATGTGCTATTAAGTCTCGCACACACCAGCGAGCGGAATGGAGAAACGAACGCCGAACCGCGCTAAGTGCTGCAACCTTCCAGCGAACCTGCAACGAAGCCGCGCGCATTTTACCCGATCCACCCAATGTCGGTATTTCGACGAACATTCAAAGAGAGGTGCGCGAACGTGTTTCAACTCTGTGAACGGGTAAGCGAACATTTCGATGAACGTAGATTTTTCATCATCCTAGAGATGAGAAAAAAAGTTCTCTTTGATGTACGGTTCATTGAGTATTGTTTCTAGAATTTAAAAAAGGTAAATTTGAAACATAAATATCTTCAACCAGGGATGGTGGAACAGTAGGGTGGGTTGGGGGGGGAGGGTCCATTATTCTAAAAACGTAATTATTTATTTTATAAAATCTAATAAAAATAATTACAAATTAGATATATTTATTAAATCTGAGTAGTTTATAGACCATCATATTAATAAAAGAATATATCTCTGCACATATGTATTTTTTGCTTTGGTTCTTCAAGGCGAGATGAATGAAAATATATGCGGCTGCCGATTCTTGTTGATACGTACTATTTTCTCCTTGGGTCTGGACGATACTAACGGGAAAACAGCGGGCCGAACACCCCCACCAACTGTCAGTGTTCGCCGCTCAGTTAGCCGCGCAGTTCGGCGTACAGTTCGGCGTACAGTTCGGTGTACAGTTCGCCATTCCGCTCGCTGGTGTGTACATAGTGTTGGGAAAATTGCGCCCGGGAAAAACCGTGCCTTCTCAGAAAAAAAGGGAAAAATGCACCCTCACCTGTCTCACCTAAATAATTTTAACAAGGTCATGTAGGCGCACTTTTCTCACTTTCCTCACGACCTTACCATTTTTACGGGCGTAGATGGGTTCATCGCATCCTTTTGTTCAGGAGGGTGGGTTTTTCAAATCGATTCATCGAACATCATGAGGTCTTGAGGAGGTCAAAGTAATAGTCATTGCACCTGTCTCTTTGCCTGTTGTTTAGGCTAGGTTAGGTTAGGCTAGGTTAGGTTAGGTTAGGTTAGGTTAGGTAGGTTAGGTTAGGTTTTTCAATAAAATAAAGATTAGTTTGTATTTGTAAGCATTTGATGTGAACGTATAAGTTGAAGTTACCAAACTAATTATAGACGACCTTTTACTCCATATTTTGAATCAAGGCTAGACTCTTCAAACACTTTGTTAGGTCCTTTGGGTGTATTTGTTTTTTTAAGTGTGTAAAACAGTGTGTAGGGCGCACTTTTTCCACCTAATGGTGTGATGATTCATGTGAGGGCACAAATTTTACCCTTTTTTTTTTCTGGGGAGGCGCAATTTTCCCTAATCCGTGTACGCAGCTTTCGAGTCAGAATCAGACGCACCATCTTGAAATCCATCACTACCTGTCAATATATTCTTTCAATAAAATTACTGTAGCCCTCACCAGTGTGCACTTGGACTAAGACAATCAAGTTTGCCTGGGTCTAGTCTTCCATTAATGATGAGATCGAGGCTAGAATCCTAGCAGAATGTACTGAGGGTGTATTTTCCCTAAAATATTTTCCAAACTTCTGCCATGTAAATGCCATAAAATTTCTTTAATATTCTTTCTTCTTCATCCCTACCCCATTAGTGTGAATATGCATAAGGACTGAACGAGCAGTAAGATGCAGTGTGACAAACAAAGGTTCTCTAAATACATACTTTTCAACAAAATTTTAACTAATACATTAAACATGAATAATTTTGCGAGATTTTTTGAACTATCCATTGTAACTACTAATAATAAAGAGAAGAGTTTGTGAAATATTTTGTAACTAATGAATTCGCTCATAAGAATTTTAAAAAAAATATATAAACTTCCCATTCACTTTTCACACCTACCCACTTAGATGGGCATGCGGTCTAAATGTTAGTTCGGCTGCCTTTTCTTTGGGTCCCGATTGATTTTTACATTTATCAAAAGTCTCGCGATCACCCTTCGTTTCTACACTCTACTTTTAATTATTTTTCTATAGATCTTGTATTTATTCCTTCAATTCAATACTTCCTCCAATATTTATGTCCCTGCCTTGATAGACAATACATAAAATAAATAAAATGTACACTCCATTTATACTGAAATGTAGCAGTCTAACCTTGACGGATCACACTATGGCCCTATATTATAAGCTGTACCATAGTGGAATGACGCAAGGTAAGTTTTCTTTTTATGACGATGTTTTCTTACACGATCGACTGAGAATTGATGTGTGTCCCGCCTCGGTGGCGTAGTTGGCTAACGCGCTTGTCGTGTTGAGCCCGACTGTCGAGGACGGGGAGATCGAGGTTCGAATCTCGGTCGAGTGAACTGGGGGTGGTTTTTCCTAAATGATTTCCCACTCTCCCTCCACGCAAATG
Source organism: Timema genevievae (assembly GCA_902155825.1). Lineage (NCBI taxonomy): Eukaryota > Metazoa > Arthropoda > Insecta > Phasmatodea > Timematidae > Timema > Timema genevievae. Next base: position 169,867 of record CABFWO010000423.1, read on the forward strand.
CGGGTTCACTTCCTCTATTCAACCTTCCCAATTCCTAATCCATTTGCGTAATTAGTACTTAAGCGTATAACCCAAACGGGTAGTAAGACGCGCTGCTAAATAAAAAAAATTATGTGTGATCGGACTATTGATGATCCTTGGGTTGGACAGAGACGTGTATTATTATTATTATTATTATTATTATTATTATTATTATTATTATTAGCACTGCATCTTACCACCCGCTTGGGTTATGCGCACTTACACTAATGTGTAATGGTAGGGTGATTGTGCGATGAAATGGAGCACCTACAGCTTAACGTGGGATCCACACCACGGTGGAGGTCTGTCATTCCTCACATTCACAAGTTGTGATTAATACACATCTTGTCAGAGGTGAAGGAAGGGTTTGGCAATCAGATAAATTTGTGCCGGAGACCAAGGATTGAACACCGGACTCCCAGCACAGAAGTCTGATACCTTACCCCTAGACCACCAGGTCAGCAGAGTGGCGTGTGTACTGGGATTAGAATCCAGCTCAGGTGAAGTGACGAGTGATATTTCCTAAATAGTTTCCTACTATTCCATTACGCAAACTTGGGAACATTTCCTTTGTAATCAGCCTTATATATATATATATATCTATAGAACATTAGCGTGATTAATATTAAAGTAACCTGCATCCGTGGCGTAGTTGACTAACGCGCTATTTTTTTGCTGAGCTAGATTGCCGAGGACGAGGAGATTGAGGTTCGAGTCTTGGTTGGGTGAACTGGGGGTGGTTTATTCCAAGATTGTTTTTCACTCTCGTTACACGCAAAATGCGAGTTCACTTCCTCTAAATTCAACCTTCCCAGTTCCTAATCCATTACCGTAACCAGTACTTAAGCGTATAGCCTGAACAGGTATTAAGACGCGGAGCTAAATAAATAAAAAAAATAGAATAGGTCAAATGGGAAATGAGAGGCGGTGATAAAATAAAGCTCTCCCTCTGCTAACAGTTAAATCCATGAGTAGTATAAAAACCCAGCCTAGCCATCTGACTGATGAAAACGAAAACGCACCCTGTCACGTGATGTCGATTAAATAAAATTGCCGGCTCACTCGCCTAGTGACTTGTGGGTTCCGCTGGTTTTAAACCACTGTAGCCTCGTGTCTTCCGCTCCTGTCCGCCCCCCCCCCCCCCCNNNCCCCCCCCTTTCTATCACTCCTCTTTTCCTCTCCAGACCCAGACCCAGACCGAGCTACCAATTTGTTTTCAGTATGTTCCGGATGGATGATTATGTGGGTGGCTAAGGGAAGAAGTGGCGGGAGGGTCAAGGGATTTGAGGTAGGGTTTTAGGGAGGGATTTTATTTTATTTGTGGTTAGTCGGATTGTCACGGGCGAGCCCCCTCCCCCTTGATCCTCCCCTTCCCCCCCTACACACACCCCGCGACCTCCAACAGCGTTACAGGCGCGGCGAGTTGATTTGATTTCGTGTTTAAAATTAATCCTAAATTCCAATAAAAGCTCCCCCTCAAACCTGACGTCAAGCCACCTCCCACAATACCCTCTCTATTGTTTTCGGCCTTACTTTCTCTATGTGCCGGAACATTGTTTTATCAGTGCTAAGTTGATTCCTTCCTCTGTTAAATCCCCCACCTGAACTCCACACTAACCTCACATTTCCTCCCAATGTTTTTTTACTAGAATCGTGTTAAATTTGTGTGGCTACGTCTGAGGTTTTGATAAAGGTTATTTGAGAACATTCTGTATAATGATGGTTTAGTAATTAAGACATAGTTGAGATTGCAATAAAGGAAGGAAAATGTTCTAACTGTACAACTATTTTATAATATTAGCTAATCTTAAACCAGGCTAAAAACCTATTCTCCAAATCACAGGTTTATAATAAATCTCTCCGACACATTAGCTCAGTCATTAGATTGTATTTCTTCTGAAATAAAGGTCCCGGGTTCGATTCCTTACTTGAACTAAAAATTTATCATTTGTGAAATGTGGGTTTACCCTTCACAGTGATGAATTAACGGCCAGGGGCTGTATAATGTGTCTGTTCTAGATTTAAATTAAGTCGTGTACTGATATAATTAGTTGGTTTAGTAAGTGAACGTTAAATACCTTAAATAAATGAGGGGAAAAAATGAAAATATAATAAAGCTTGATGTCAGCTTAGATATTTTGTGATTTTTGAGAAATAATACAGCTAAAGACCTTTTTTTTAGAGAACTCAATTACACAACTCAATAAACGTCCATAGATTCACCGACTAACGTAAATTATAAAACGATTGTTAACTAATCGTAGCGATGCTCTGTTTTAACTTCACTGTTTGGCTTGATATTCCTGTCCTACAAATTTGACAGTTATCTTGAAAGAAATTTCCGATTAGTTTTAGTAAAATTTGGCTGAGACTTTTTTGAACCTAGTAAAACAAAGTATGGACATTATTTTTAGATTTTGGTAAACATTTAAAGATGGAGGACACACAAAAATATGTTCGATTTTCCACACAACAGCTGCCAAATGCGTGTACCAATTTTAATGAAATTTGACATAGATATTCTTTGAACATAGGCCGAAAAATATATGTACCATACATAGTTTTTCAAAATGATTATTTGTTTCAATATGGCAGTTGCTCAAAAGGGGGTTTTGGTTTAATAACTCCCTTAAAATGATTAACGTTTATAATTTTAAGCAATCAATTGAGTAATGAGCCGTTAAGCTTCATACAATGAGAATTTCTCTCAAATTTCGATTAGGTCTTAAATCTAAATTCACTCACATGTTTCGAAAGAGGTCAGAGTAAAAATTAAGTGGTAATATACTTTTACCTCAATGGTGGGATTGTTTCTTGGTAGGGATGGATGGAAAGGTTTGATTCTGAAAGAAGAATTTATTCTCAGTTACTTAACATATAAATTAACTCTCTATGGCTTTTTGCTGTGTTTGGATTTGAATTATTTTAAAGGGGTTAATAACCAGTAAGGTAAAATTATATCGAAATAAACTCTCTTCAGTGGTTGACTACTCTAAGGCGTCACTACTGTGATAGGTTGGTTGGCTGATTACGTGAATATGTGGATTCAAATCCCACTAGGGTCTACTTAAGGTGGTTTTACCTAAATAGTTTTCCACTCTCCTTCCTCACAAATGCGGGTTGATTACCTCTAAAATGATTCTTCCCTAATCCCTACCCCATTAGAATAGTTATCATGTATGCGTATAGCCTGGACAAGTAGTAAGAAGCGGTGAGAAAAAAAATGTAACGAAAGAAACAAAAATATAGTGAAATAGACGTTTATCCGGCTTTGATGACACTTATCACGTCAACCCCCTGAAAAGTATAAACCAAATCATCCATTTATATACTTTAAAAAATAATTTTCCTACCAATACTTGGGGACACGTAGGCTATGGTGTCAGGTTGGAAGTATATTATATTTACGATAAAAAGGAGAATGAGTAATAGAATCCTGGATGTGTGTACCGAGTGTTTTTATCGTAAAGGGTACTTCACTCTGAATGCGCTAACTATTGTTCTCAAGTTCTACTTTCACTCAACCTTGCCACGTTGGTGTAAATTTTTGGTTAGTCCCAGTGGATGGTAAGTGGTGAAAGAAAAAAACCCAAATTAAATCATAGGTGTAAAGCGGAAGTGTTTTAAGTCCATTTGACTGATCATATCAGACAGGCTGACTAAAACACCAAAATTATACTTAGCATATATTTTGAAATAATTAGTTATTCATGATAAAATAATATAAAATTTTGTTGTTTGGAATAGCTATAATTATAAATACACTACTATAAAATGTAATCAATATATTTTAATTTAAATACAATAAATGAAAACTAAGTTGACTAAGAAATTATTTGGTCTTGGTAGTATCCTCTTATTTTAAAGAATGGAATGGTTCGATTTGAAAGAGTTATCATATATATCATTATATTGTACTAAAGTGCTTTGTCAGTTTTTAAATTCCTTTGGGAAATATTTTCGAATTAAATAAATTTGAAAACTAGATTGAATAGTGACAAGGAGCATTAATAGTGGAGTATAAACATATTATCAAAGTAATATAGATATATTCTATCCAAGTCTTTGATCTAATTTAATGCAATAAAGATTATATTTTGCTTTTAAAACGTGAATATTGGTATTTTTGCTATGATCTAAATTTTGGTTTGCTTTATTTAGTAACTAGTAACTCTAACATAGCTATTATCACTAAAAATATATATAGGTGGCTAGCTTTCATTATTTTACTATATAATAATAAAAATATATTTTTATTTTTTTAAATGGCATATTTCCTTTGAACTGATCCGTTAATACAAAAACGTGTAGTTATTAATTCCCACTATAGATATAGAAATAATGCTATCTATAAAAAAACTATATACATCATATATACTTTTATTCTAACCCATACATATTATTTTTTATTTGATCTACTAATTAACATTGTAAAGGTTAAAAATGATTGATTACAATAATAATATACAATTTATTAAAGATTAATATCATAAGATTCAATAATTGTGTGATATAGAATGGATGATTATAAGTTTGCCATGAAATATAGTAGCCTTACCTTGATATACTATATAATGGCGCTATGTTGTAAGCTAAGCCACAGTGTAATTATTTTAGATAAGCTTACTACACTGTAGAGTAAACGAACTGTAAAATCGCTTAAAATGGTTTGTTAACACAGCTATAACATTAAATTAATGTGAATTGTGAGCTTCATTTTACATAATATGATTGTTCATACATTGTCACTTTGTGAGTTAAAATTAAAAGTATAAATATCCTGAAAATGTATTAAATAAAAAAATATAACCTAATTAAGAAATATTAATTCTTACTTTATAATTGAATTCAATATGGAGGAATTTTTCGTACAATTGTCTAGTAGATACTTAGATTATGTTTACTTGAAAAACGTTTTGAAGAAATTTCAAATTTAAATGGTCATTATATGATAATAGAAAAGTTAAATAAATTGTATTTGAATTCTTCTTCTTCTGTTTGAATTCCCTTTTTCCTTGTTTATTATTTGTAACTAGACTGGTTTAGATTCTAAATATGCATCATCTGCAGATTCGATCTTGTTTTGCTAAGGACAGTTGTACCTTCCATTACATTTTATTAATTTATAATAAATTATAATCGAACTTATGACCTATTTATAAGTATAAGGGTTTATGAACCCCCAAAACACCCTTCTTTGATATTATCTTGAATAACCCGAGAAATATATTTTATAATTTAAGCTTATGGCTGTAATATTAACACACTAAATTTAGTCTTTTTAAAACATTTTAACTAAAAATTGATTCGTTTACTGTCAAATTAATATTCTGCTGATGCATTGATTATTAGAGTCATAGTTTAGTATATATATATATCGATTTGAATGAAGTAATTATTGCTTTGAAAACTCTTATCCCCCCACCTTCTTGTACCTTTAAGACCTTTGTTAAGTTAAATGTTTAAGGAATACTATATTAAATTATAATCTACCAAGTATATTGGATTATCAAAGCTCTGAATTGTTCTGTGCTGTTTCAACCAGAACAAGGGTCTATCTATTTTATTATAAGACACATTATTACATCGAGCCATGTGGTTGCGTGGGATATCAAACAAAACTTGAAGCCCTCCCACAATTTCTAGTTAACCATGGTTAGCCCAATATTAAGTTTACTCCTGTTTGTTTCAAATGTCTCATACTAACGGCTGACAAACGCTTTGCTTCCAGAGGGGGAGGTGTTTCCAATTTAATTTGAATGCAACAAACTAACTTGGTCTTTTCAGAGTGATGCTCTGAAAATTTCCTAGATTTGATTACCTTAGTGGAAAATAGAATTAATGCAATCCTATTTTGATAGTAAGTACCTTTTATAAAACTAGAGCTTTTTTTTTAAAAGATATACTATAGTTGAATAGTATTAGGTAAGCGTTAAACCTTACGGGGTGAATGAAGGACAGATTCTTTGAAAGAAATGCGATGTAATTTAATGACACATCTTTCGTCAAAGACTGCCTTGCTTTTTTTAACACATAATTTATGAAAATAATATTTTTCTTTTAGCTAAGAAAATTGTTCCTATTAAAAAATAAATATGAAAGTGTAATATCGTTCTAAGACTTGAAGGGTGCAGAGGAAACGAGAAGAACGCTAAATTACACACATTTTTAAGGCCAATAACTTTAATATATTTCAGAAATACAATAAGTACCCCCTGCAAATACTCTTTTTTAATTAATCTAAACACGACAGAGACCTCTCTAAACTATACTCTAAAGTGCATTAGAGAGATATCACAATTGTCTAACAGATGGCAGCACTAACTAAATTTGAGCTAAAATTGAACCCTCCCCCTTTTCCCCTGTACTATTATCTTTAGACCCTCCTCGGTGGCGTAGTTGGCTAACGCGCTAGTCGTGTTGAGCTCGACCACCGAGGACGGGAAGATCGAGGTTCGAATCTCGGTCGGGTGAACTGAAGGTGGTTTCCCCTAAATTGTTTTCCATTCTCCCTCCATGCAAATGCGGGTTCACTTCCTCTAAATTCAACCTTCCCAATTCCTAATTCATTAGTATAATTAGTACTTAAGCGTATAACCCGAATGGGTAGTAAGACGCGGTGCTAAGTATTATTATTATTATTATTATTATTATTATTATTATCTTTTGATGTACCAAATAACCACGATGACCGCCAATTATTGTTTCTTCTTTATTGAGGTTGCCATAATATACACTGATGATAACGTTGTCAAAGGTGCCCGTTTCACCTTGACTGCTTTGCCGGTGATGGGAGGTGATAGTTTGAATCCTGTCCGGGTGTATAAAGGTGGATTTTACCTAAATAATCTACCGCTCTCCTTATATGCAATAGCAAATATTATATGTTAATGTTAATTAGATAAATCAGGTTAATATAGATAATCACTGGATTTTATGTATAGTTACCAACAGTTCAGGTGAATGTAATCAATTTTTCATGTTGTAGTCAAATTATTCCCATCAACATGTTATTATGTACAATAACCAGCACCTTCTGGTTAAAGTGATAACTCACACGTTTGTGCAAGTTTGAACCTATCTGAGTCCATGTCAGTTTCATATGTGGCGTCTGTTGTGCATATCAATTGAGCTCCATATTTTATTGAGTGCGGACATGTGGTGCTATCCTGAGATGGAATCTGTTCGTTTAACCTAACCTGACCTAACCTAAACTAACCTAAGCCAACCTAAGCTAACCTAGCCTAACCTAACCTAACCTAACCTTCAGAATATTATATTTTATCATTTCAGCCAAACAGGTTTTGTTGTAATGTAAAATAACTAGTTAAAATAATAAATTGCATTATTTAATCACATTAACGATTAAATCAGTTACTTTGTAAAATAGCTGGTCATTATTAATAGTAGCTAATTTATTACTTTAACGGTAGCATATACATTCTAAATTCTTTCATCCCTTACCCATTAGACAATGTAGATATGAGGATAATCTGGATGAGTGGTAGGTAGACCGAAAAGCACAAAAAACATATTTTGCCAGACGCTTTCAGTTAAATCGAGTTAAGTGTACTGAAACATCATCAGTTAGTCTTCCCAAAGTTTGGCTGAAAGCTCATATCCGAGTTAATGACGTATTGTTCCTCAAGTTGTGTAATTAGACCAACTGTCCGCCTAATTATGAAATCTTGATTGGGAGCAAGTAGAACCTCTTGTCACGGTGTTAATTAATACTGTTTTTTGTGGGTCAGGAGGAAGGGAGAAGGTGGTTAAGGGAAGTCATAAGGGAGAAAAGTGGGAGGGAGATAGAGGGAGGGACGTTAAGGTTCCCTGAAACTTTGAGAGCTCCGATGGCAACTTGAAGACAAGACGAACTTCTCTCACATTCACTCCATTGTGTGACAGCTTTGCGGTTGTCTCGACAGACTTTAGAACATGAAGAGGTTTCTCAGATTCTGACGTGAGAAGTTAATAAAAAATACAACATCGAATACGGTCGTGTCACAATTAATTATATTAATGGTTTCGTGATGTGGAAAACTTACGCCATTTGCCTCGCTATCAAATCATGTTCTCTATACCATACAAAGGACGCAATAAGTACCAAGTTTAACCATTTGGATTTCTATAAATACGTTTATGAATCTCTAACGAAGAAAATTAAGGAAAATTGATTTTATTTAAGGGTGCAGTCTTGGTATTTTATATAGTGTCAATCAGATCTCGCGCTTGGGTTTAATGTTTATAAATACTGGTAGTACTACATTAGTTTAGTGTTTACTGGAATTAATAAAAATTTAATTTTATTTCCCCATTCATAAATATAATTATTGTAAGAATAGATTAAAAGTTGATATTTCCCACTCATAAAAGTCCAAAAACCTACATATCTGTCAACCATCAAGCCCTAAATGCCCGGTAAAGGATAGTTAGCAGGTATAGGAACATATATTGTTATCTGTGAATCAAATGATATAATTTAATAGGAAGGTCATAATACAAATTGAATTGAAATTTGTATTTTCCTCCCCCTACGATTGTTCTTCTACTGATAGAAAACCCGGTTCAGTAACGTTGTAAGGCCACTGGGTTTCTAGTTTTATGAATTCATGCTCGACTATTTTGTGCATTGATCGAGTACGCTGAAATAACACATAGGATTTTTTTAATTGACGGTAACCGGGTTTATGGACACGAAAAGTATCGACCTTATCTGATTTAATAGACTGGTGGTAGGAAATTCAGTATTAGAATCTGGTCAGGCGTTTTAGTGTAGAATTTGATTAATCTTTTTCCATTCTCTCTCTATCCTTAAAAAGGGGTATATTTTAAATAAATTCTTCCTTTTATTTAAAAAAAATTGATTTGGAATGAGTAAATATATAAATTAAATCTACTATTGATGTATATAAATACTCATATTTTAAATTCCTTGGAGCTAAGCTTAAGGTGTATTGTTATGGGTCAAGTTTTTGTTTTAAGTCTCTGTCGTAAATTCCTGTGTTCAGAAAATACATAACATCCATTAAAAATACCAATACTTTATTAAAGTATAAAAAATATATTAAGCTTTACATCATTTAAAAAAAAATCAACAACGAAATCAAATGGATCGATTGAAAAGCGAACCAGAAGAAAATGGCAAGACTCCAAGATTCCAATTCCTTTCCCAGTGTTATTTATTTACTAGAAATAAATTCTTGTGGAATTGTCTGAAAAAAAGTATTGTGGAGTAAAAATAGTAGACCCTACAACTATATTGTTTTACTCTATATCAATTGCTAATCATTTAAAGTTTTTTCATCACTTGATTATAATAATATAAAATATATTTAAGTTGTTGTATGTATATAAAAAAATCTCAATTATTTTCACAAGTTCGTCAAAGTGATAACAAGGTTTGTAGTTAAAAATATTTTTGGGAATAAGCTAACTATCGTTTATCTATTTTATTTGAGAAATTAAACTGGAGATGATAATATATAATTGAATATAATATATACACTATTTTTCAGTCTCCTGACTTTGTAATAGACTAGACTATGAAGTGAAAATTTGAAATTCGAAGGGCACTCGCTCTAATTAGAATTATATTCCCCCCTTATCTCTTATGGCATTTTTTTACAATAATTAACCTCATAATCCTTGTTTCATCTAAAACATATTTCTATTCCCATAATCTTTAGATATAAATATTAAATAAGTATGCATAGTATTATTATGACATGTGAATTTGTGTAGTATGATTGTGCGTTTTAATATAATTTTCATCTCTCCTTTAGGTAGCTCTTCTGTCCTAATTACTTTTACTTTAATACGTCCATACATTTACACTTATGTGAGGAAGAGCTATATTATCAATATATTTTTATCATTGCTTTGTTTGTACACATATTATAAACTAGATTTAAGTCATCATATTAATGGCCTATACGTTTAAATACGAACATGCTTTATTATTAAAGGGGTAACTATAAGAAAAGGTGCTGTTTTTATCTTCCCCCAAATAAAGACTATATTATCTCATGGTTTGGACTAATAAAATCCTTGTGTTGAAAACAACAAACTATTCCACTCTTCCGAAATTTGCGATCCCTTTTATCAGATGAAAGTTAACCCTCCCACAGTTTGAGAAACAATATATCAGGGAACGTCTGTACGTGGTATTCCCCAGAGTGTCTTACCAAAAAGGGTTCGTTGCCTTCCGATACGTCATAATCAATAATATATACAGGGCTAAGCTTCGCGCGCCGCTGGCGCTGTACTGATCAGCATAGTTACCCTAGAATTGAGTAATCACAATCGGACCATCCCAGGCGGAACCAGAAGTCGTAACTGTTACCCGACTAATCAAACTAATCTGGGAGGGTCACTGATTCATTAGGGACGGAAGGGTAAAGTTTGGTTACTGAAACTACCAAATATATGCAAGCACTGACATGTTATATCATTTATCTTAATATATTAGGATTATGAGAGAAATAAACTTTTATAAAATATATACTTTAGTGGTGGTTCACACATATAAGATTGTACTATATTATTAACGTTATTTCATAAATGTAGATACTATCCATCAATAGTGACAGCTGCTGATCACATGAGTTGACGAAATAATATGTTAAATTATATTATATACACTGGAGCAAGGTATTTTCAACCTTTCTAGGCTTGCGTCACCTGTGTGAAGGGGATTAAAATCTCATGACACCCTTGTGAGAATTTTCGTAATAATTTATTTTTCATGACTTTATTATTTTATTCAGGGTTGAATATAATATCAGCGTATCAGTTTAAACAATTAAGATATGTTTAATCTATTTATTATTTAAAATTAAAAAAAATCGTATTTTCTCCTTGATTTAATTGAATGGTATAAATAAATAAAATACATATAGTTGGAGTAATAGTTTTGGAAATAGATAAACTAGGTAAACTCACAAACCACCCCCTTTTATTTTTTGTTAATATATTTTCCCCTCAATAAATCATGGCATCCTTGGTAGGGATCGCGACACACTGGTTGAGAATTCTTGCACTATTATTTATTTATTTAGCACCACGTCTTATACCCGTTCAAGTTATACGTTTAAGTACTAATTACGCTAATGGATTAGGCACTGGGAAGGTTGAGTTTAGAGGAAGTGAACCCGCATTTGCGTAGGAGGAGAGAGGAAAACAATTTAGGAAAACCACCCCCAGTTCACCTGACCGAGATTCTAACCTTGATCTCCCCATCCTCATCAGCCTAGCTCAACAAAAATCTAGCGCGTTAGCCAACTACGCCACCGAGGCGGGTTTCCATGCACTAGAGTCTTGAAAATTCTAGGTGGGTGGGATCGAAAATTATTAACGGTATAGTTTGCTTATTGGCTGTTGAACGAGTCACCTTAGCTCCTTGAGTAGGCTAAAATATTACTTCATGAAAAAAAATTTGTTATATTATTGATAAAATAAAAATATGATAAAAAGGAGCAGCCTGTGTTTTTACTCAACGCTAATTATAAATTGATCACGGAATTATTAATATAAAATATAACTGGTACAGGTTCATACTCTTCCATTTAAATATCATATAAAATTGCAACGCAACATCTTCACGTATTATCCTACAGTCACGTGATCCTGAAGATATAACTTTTGCAAAATATTAATACCTAAAGTAAAACTAATAATTTAATAAAATATACCCAATTTTGTCCACAAAACTATTTTAGTGCCATAATATTCTTCCTATCAGAATGTCACTGTATTTCTCACAAAATATCGTGGCGAGAGTCTTTAGTTACTACACAAAAATTGAAGCGTAGTAGAATATTAACTTCCCATCTACATAAGGGAATATACAAATTTAACTCTTAAGAACTCTATTCGAATAACCACGGAGAACCACGATAGGATAAAAGACCACCACAATATCGCAATTATTACAGCTAATTTCCAATTAATGGGTGTGGCAATGTGTGAGGGTATTTGGTATTGAAGATGAGTAAAGTGAGAAGGGAGGTTGTTTAATTCGTCAGCTAAACGCGATTATAATTAATCCTACGGTAGCATTTGTGGAGAGCCCTTTGCAAATTTCAACAGTGTTCAACCCGTACATATTGTGCAACCTAAAACCCACTGTTGAAAATTTAGCAATTATTTCACGGTAATTATAGCCTTTGTTCATGTTGGTTGGTTGAAATTGACGTAGATATAGCAGTGGCATAATCTAAAAAAACTTTAATTTTAGTTTTATTACGTCGATATTTAACGTAAACTTCTATAAAGTGGGGATTTAGGGGACGCACAGAAAGGTGTTTTTGCAGTTTTTTTAGCGAAACATTTTTTTTGGATCAAAATAAATCAAATATTGCTTCAGTACAAATATAAATTTCTTCTAAAGTTTAGTACCCTCAAAGTAATCTTATGGAGAAATGATTGTTGCCATTTTGTTTGCAATGTTAAACAATGCTTAGATTATAGGTTTGATTGAATCTTTAGTGTTTTTCTTATAAAATTGATTTTTATTTATTTTGCCCCCAGTAACTTACATTTTATATCAAATGTTTTTATCTTAGTTATTTTAAATCTGTAAGTGCACGAATTTTTCAGTTCCCTATAGACATTCATGATATTGTTGGATCATTCTCTCCTAGTTATCGTGTCCATAACTATAATTATTTCTAGTAGCCTCTGGAATCTACTAACTATAATATATATTACACAACTCATACCAATCAATTATTGGTATTGAGTACTCTTGTCTTGGGAGTTAACTATTTATTCTCACTTTCTTTCGACCCCCTTGAGAGAGAAGAATTGTGATTGAAAAAAAAAAAAAAAANTGAGATTAAGATTTTGATAAATGTCAACGTTACATGGCCCCCTGAAACAGAAAACATGGTTTTAGCGTAATCGTCTGTGTGCTTGTATTACGACTATAAAGCCACATGGCTGACTTATTCAATCACTCACTCACTGACATTAATATTTACCCACTTATAGATGAGCTAGAAACTTTAAATTGGCCAAACTTATAGCTTCTAGCCTGTAACCGACGTGAAAATTCCAAAAAGTTAAAAAAATTAAATTTAACCCCCGAAAAAATTCAAAATGGTGGAGCAACTTTAAAGTGGGTGCGGTATATACAATACCGGTAACTTTAATTCGTTACGTTCAAAACAACGCTGAACTTATATTAGTTTACATTCACTTGCAAAGAAAACTCCCGGGGGGTTTGGGGAGCGGAGCCCCCAATGATAAAAGTGAATTTAGGTCTTAAGCCGAAAACATTTTACCAAGCGAGCTTAAACTTGAGTCTAATGAAAAATAAAATGTATAGAATCCTATTTCTCAACTCCACTCAAACGATTTTGATTAAATTTTGTACCCAGACATTGTTTCACATTATATTCAAAATGGCAATTCTTATTTTACATTAAAGGAAATTTCCAATTTCGATCAAATCTCCGCAACTATATGAGATAAGTTTATTAAATATCCTATTTACGTTGGGTTATAGTATAGTTAATAATAAAAAAACATTTACGTATTAAAAAAAAATAAAAAACCAATAATTTCCGAACTTTAAACAAGTATGATTTTAAAAATAAAGTTCTCAGAAATCAGGGTTGAATTTTATGGTCTTTGGTGAACAGAAATATTTTTTTTCTCCCTCAGTATGTTTCGGTAAAACTTTATATTAATTTAACTATGTTCTTTGGTGGAACGGAGTGCTCATTTTTCTCGTCATGTTTCTGCACAAATATGTATTATTTTGTTTCACAAATCTTGCGAGTCTTAAGAAAAAGTCTCAATTTTTTTTATAAAGAAGCTAGAAAGTCTGTGCGGTGGACCATAACATGTATCTATCGTGTATATTATCTATTAGAACTACAGTCCGAATTCGAAAGGAAGAAACTTTTTTACAATATTATTAAAGTTAGAAACAAGTTTTCATATATCTATACGTCAAGTAATATGATCTGGAAACAACACTTTTAGTAGATAATATTAATACCTATGAGATAATAATAACAATAATAATAAAATTAATATCGATGTTGACCACAGATAAAACATATTTGTACGACCTATTTGCCAAATGTTTTTCTCCAAAAATATTCTACTGTATCTTGATATTTAAGGTTAAAGATTTCTAGGTTTCTTAATTAATATATAAATCCCTTCATCCTAATACCAAATAATTATACAAAATCTTATTAACAAATTATTCAATTATTAGAGATTTGCGAGGGTCACTTTTTAAATGCAAAGTCAAAATGAATTTTGAAACATGCAAAACAAAGTCTAATCTTAAGTTGAGGATAAGATTTTTTGTTGTCACTTAATATTATTTTAAATGTTTAAATGGTTCATTAAGTGTATCTAGATAAAACGAAAAGCTTGTAGAAAGCAACACACAACACAATGTTAACTAATTATGACATATATTAAATTGATTTACTCCAATGTCATAGATCCCTAGTTGGTGTTAAAATACTGATTTTAAAACTGGCTATATACTGATAATTTAGCATGTTTGAGTAGCTATTTTAAATAAGTTAATTATATATAAAAGTTTACTTCTTTCTTGAAATGTTTTGAAGATATTATCAATGTTTTTGTGGATATCGAAGTTGAAATCAATGAAAGTTGATTTACGACAAAGACTTAGATGTTTTATAGCTTCTCACAGTTTTATCAAATTAAAATTATTTATTTTTTAAAATTAACATTTAAGACTAGAACTGTGTTATTCTGTAATGAAAAAATATTACAAAATTATAGAGTTTATTTCATGGCAACTGTTGCAACCTACTCTTCTTAATTGACTCTGGAGTGAACTGAAACTTTCGAAGGAATTAATTACCGCGTCACCCGCTTTCATTAGTGTTTTTTTGTTTTGTTTTTTGTGTTGTATAATAGAGAAATGGTAACGAGTGTGTACTTAATTATCAATGCATTAGTAACACGTTTCCGAGGGAGATGCCTGAACGGCGGCGTTTGTAACCAAGCCTAATGAAGTCCAGGACAAATAGGTCTCGCATCTGTCTCATCTCCATCGGCTGAAAGGGGTTTGAGAGGAGGGGAGGGGGTTCGTTAGAGGGTAGTTTCTGTCCACAATCCTGAACAATTGGCTTCGAGACAAAAGGACGGCGCGTGTACTAGCGATCTTACTTAAAACAATTGCTTTCCTATCGTGGCAGGAAAAGGAGGATTTATTAGCACTGTTTTGTTATTATGTTGGTATCCCTGTACGGCAAGCGAAATTAATGTTTGTGGTAAATTTAAATAGGTTACTTCCTGAAGTTGTTTGGAAAAAAAGATCGAATATTATTTATGTGAAATTTGATCAAGGATTCTTAGAAGGTAATATTATATTTATCTTTCATAACTTACTAAAATCCCACCTGATTGTTTATATAAATTAACTATTAAAAACAATAATTTTTTATAAAAGATTGTAAATGATAATGCCGAACGTTAATAGGTACATTAAAAAATGAAAAAGTAATTAAGTAATAATTTCACAGAAAAAAAATTCAAATTATATTTTAATTGTGCAGCTACCGGACCATTGCTAAAATTGTTAATATTATTTTGAATATAGTAATAAGTTATTACTTTGGGCGTATACCATTGGGCGGAGTTTGCTAACTTTATTATATTAGAGATGTGGTGTAAATATCATAGTCTTAACAATTGAAATATTTATTAAAACTACGTCATACGTCAGTCATTTAATCTGTAACTGTCACTATCTATGGGTAGAATCTTTTATTTTCGTGCCACGTTAACCAACTGGAATATATGAATTTAATATAATTAATGGCAAAGGGATTAGGATGTTAGAACTCACTTCGGTGGCCACATAGTCTGACGCAATACTCTCGCATTAGACTAGACTGCCGATGACGTGGAGATCGGGGTTTGAATCTTGGTCGGGTGAACTGAGGGTGGTTTTCCCAAAATTGTTTCCTCACTCACCCTCCAAGCAAATTCCGGTATAATTCCTCTAAATATAACTTTCCTAATCTCTAAAACCATTAGCTTAGCTATTACATAAGTGTATAACCTAAACGGGTAGTAAAACAAGGTAAAAAAAAGATAAAAAAGGAAGTATTCGGGTAAAATTGACATAGAATGAGAGTGTTTTTGGATATAAACCCACTTATTACAATAGATCAGGATTGGAACCCAAACCTTTGCCAGCACACCAAACCACAAAATATTTAAATTTAGTCCATGTGCCCAATTCTACTAGCGATAACTAATACAAATTCATATAAAATATAATTCTCAAGTTTCCATTAAAAGGGTATTTTAGAAAATACTAATATTTTTTAGATTCACAAAAATAACCTTTGACTATATTGTTATTATTATTATTATTATTTTATAGGTATTATTCATCAACAATGTGGCTGTTTAACGGCTGAAATAAGGTTATTGGCGCTTAAGTTCTGTAAGGACCCAGTGACGCGGGGTATTTCACGCCCCCCTGCACAGGTCTACGTGGCTGGTACCGGGCAGCATTGATATTGAGGCACAGAGCAAATTATGCTCGAGATGGTTCAAGATCGAACATCCACAGGCGTGACCGCATGGAGGGGTAGTTCGGCCGTGGTGCTGTGCTGCGGTGTGGATAAGAAAAGGGGAAAAACACTTTTGTCAAAGGGAAAGGGACAGAAGGCTGATTTAAAACCTGTATCTGTGACAGCAAGTGAAGGTGAGATTAAAATATGACGGAGAGACCAACAGCGTAGAGATATGAAGAGGAGTGAGACAGAGATGTTGTTTTCCACCTAGTCTGTGGCAAGGTGGGACATGAACTTAAGGAATGTGGCTAATCTCACGAGAGCAGAGATAACAACGGGACTTCAGGTCAGGAAATATCTTGAAGAGGAGTGGCAAGATGAGGGGGAGCGAAGTAAAACAGGTAGAAGAATGCTTAAGATATTTCTAAGCATTTCTGAACGGTTGGGAATGGAGTACCTGCAGCCTTCTCTAGGTTTGGTACAGTTTATTACTGGGCATGGTCCATATAAATCCGCTCTCTTCGCTAGACGACTGATGGGTACAGGAATTTGCGATTATAATAGGGAGGCAACGCTGGAACACGTCGTGCTGGAGTGTATTGAGACGTTGGAAGATAGAATGAACCTACAGATACTGTTGCAAGCGAGCATGGTTTCTCATACTGCGTGACGTAGACCAATGGAGTCTCCTGAATACAATCGCGGGTAATGTTTCCAAATATGAAAGAGATAAGTACTTGACTGCAAAGAAAAATAGAGGACAAAATAGACTGGTCAACTTAAGAAAAGGGTATGGGACGGAGAACGACAGTGACATGACAGTAGACAGTGACGTTACAACAGATATGGATGGCACATAACGGTAAGGCTTGACTAAGTCAATAGGTGTGACAAAGACAAACTGTATTATCGGCTGGCTGGGTATAATGTGGTGGGGATCTCCGGGCAAACTAGAGCCTAGCTGAGGGAAGGAGTGCTCTCTGGATTCCAGTATTGTGAACTGCTGACGAACTAGAGGGCGCCTTGATACCAGCTAGGGATTACAAGAGAACAACATCTTCAGACGGGAGAATCAACCCCTCACTCATAGGATCCAGCCCACTTGGTGACAAGTGTGTGATGCTGGGCTGGAGCTGTCAGGCATCTGGTCCGTCCACCGATCCAACGGATGGCTGCTCTCAGTTCAGAAAATGGATCGGCGACAACAACTGAAAGACCCTGCAGTCAACTATAAGAAGGACTTGTAATTAGATTAAGTTAGTATTAAGTATTTTTTACAAGTCTTAAGGTTAAGTTAGTTGTAAGTCCATAGGTGGTGATATTGTGGGTAGTAAGTGGAGCAAAATCTCCGGTAGGGCACCTCCCCGGGTGGTGGAGAGGGGGATGCCCACCCACGCTAGGGCTCCCGCCGATCTGGGGACTATTAGATCCAGAGTGCGGTGGGACACCCAGCGGGGCAGGGTACCGGGGGCGTAATATACCCGGGGTGGACCAACTAGTAGGTTAGGTATAGGAAATAAGGACAAATAGGACTTTTAGATTTAGGTGCTTATTCTAAACCTATTAATGTATTTAAAAAAAAGAACATAGCTAAAAGATGTAATGTTAATTTAAGATGTAGATCTAGGTCCCGAGATATATGCTAGGAATCATGATAAATAGTGTAAATAAATAAATAAATAAAATAGTCTGTTCAATTTGTGGGGCAAGTGGCTGGTCAGGGAAGCCCTTGGTGGGCGTGGCAATTTCAGGATAGATGACGTGTCATCAATACAATACAATATGCAGATGATCTAGCATTGCTGGTAAGAACTTAAGAAGAGTTGCAGGAAATGAAGTACTAGATAGTGGAGATAGAGAGAAGATATGGCATGGAGATCAACATTGAGAAATCAAAAGTGTTGGTGATTAAAAAAAATGAAGAGCCACTGAAAATCAAAATTGAAGACCAGGAGTTGGAAAACGTAGATAAGTTCAAGTACCTAAGAAGTCTGGTGACAAAGGATGCCTACTGCACTAAAGAAATCAAGTCAAGGATCGCTATGGCCAAGGAAGCTTTCAACAAGAAGAGGTTACTGCTGACCAGCAAGTTGAGTTTGTAACTAAGGCAGAAACTGATGAAATGCTACATTTTGAGCATCGCACTATATGAAGCATAAATTTTAGACTCGTGGGAAGACGGAAAAGAAATAATTGGAGAGCTTTGAAATGTGGTGCTGGAGAAGACTTGAAAAGATCAGGTGGACATACAGTGTGGCAAATTAAGACGTCCTAAGAAGAGTGGGTGAGAAGAGAGCCATTTTGTATGTGATTATTCGGCGTAAAACAAACTGGATCCGACACATCCTTAAGAATAGCAATATACTGCACGACGTCATAGAAGGAAAGTTTGAGGGAAAGACGAGCTTAGGAAGGAGGAGGATTAAATTACTAGATGATTTGAAGGAAAGAAGAAAATTCTGGGAGATGATGGTGGAGGCAAAGGACAGGGTGCATTCGTGGTCTAGGTTTCACTGACAAAAGGAATGGATCTGTCTTAAGACAGAACAACTAATAATAATGAGGTATTATTAATCTATATCAAAAGCTATAGCTACAGATAAAATGACTGGCCATATGAATAAGTTAAAGTAGATACAGTAACTTTTCTAACTGCAAGATAAAATTTATCATGTACCAATAATTTTCTCAAATGTTATCAATGTTGAAAAAAAATAATTATATAAACCAACTTTCCCTACGACGTTCTTACTGTTTCCATCAACCAAAATGTCGAAAGTTTAGCCAACCATACAAAGTAATTTATACTCCTATTTGCATATATTTATTCCTTTTACATTCCAACTATGTCTGAAAGAGGTTTAATTTAAAGCTTTTAAATTAAATTTGATCCAACAAGGTTTGTACTGATGAGTTCCATTCTTGTATCTGGTACATTTTGATACAAGTTTGTAAAAAAAAAGTACTAATAAGGTAGTAAAGTGTTTTTTCCTCATGTAATTTGTATATAATCCATCTAGTCATCAGTATATACAAATTTGAGCCTAATACATTTTAAAATCACCTCTTTTTAATTTTTGCTTGTCATTAATTATTGTAAATTTTGTCCACACCATGGAAGTAAAAGTTAAAATATTTGTGATTAAGATCTAACACACATTTAATTTTTCACAATGCATTTAATATTATTATATCCACGAATGTATACTGTTACCACATATACATTTAGATACATATATTTAAAAAAAGATATCTGGACACGGGAAACGAACTCATTATCTTTATATCACTATTCAAATGTCCCCAATGCGCTTCATGTCAAGGTGAAAATATTTTTAAACATATTTTTAAATATTACTTAGATTGAAAAACTACATGGGCATCGAACACATAATTAGTAAAATATAACATCTTGGATACTTAATCTATTATTATATAAGGATTTGTACAATTGTAATTGTATCAAATTGGCAGCATAAAGCCCTCCGAGTCGAAGGTGGCTGCGTTATCTGAAAGCTTGTGATCTTAAACGATCGCTCAGATATAGCTGACGATTCCCACACGTCCATCACAGACTCTGCCTTAAAATATGAGTGAAGAACTACCCTGGGCACGTGACAACATCTGGATAACTCAGTGGTTATAACATAGGCATACAAAGACAAAGGCCTTGGA
Organism: Timema genevievae; assembly: GCA_902155825.1. Taxonomy (NCBI): domain Eukaryota; kingdom Metazoa; phylum Arthropoda; class Insecta; order Phasmatodea; family Timematidae; genus Timema; species Timema genevievae. The sequence goes on from CABFWO010000423.1 coordinate 190,089, forward strand.
TTAGATTCCCGTTTACAGGTATAATTTTTCAATTTAAAAAATATTATGCTTAGATGTTTCTTTAACCGTAATTAAAATATAGCTTAGCTATTTAATCCGTATCTTTAAATATATAAACGAACATCAACAAAAAAATTCTTAATAGTAGAGTAAATATTAAAATATATTTTAATACATATGTGCCAATGTAGTATATATTTATGCATACACGTAAGTTTCTTAATTATTGATGCACAATTCCTCTAATATTTGTAGGTCAAATTATTTATTTGAATTTAATTATATATAGATATTTACTGTATGAAATTAGCTCTATGAAAAAATAACTAAATTAAATTGTACATAATTGGAAAATATTTCAAATTATTAAATACTTTCAAATTTCTACTGTAAGCAATTCAAGCGTTTTTGTAAAAAAAAAAAATTCTCCCAATAAAACAAATATTAATTTATAAATCAACATCCTCTTGTCCTACATAATACGAAACGATCATATCGATTTTAAATTCACTACATTTTATAACTTTTTCATTTAAATATACATTAAAATTTTTAATTTCTCCGGTACTGTTAGAGTTTAATTTAGATCCACTTCCTGAATAATTTATTTATGAATTCAAATTAAAATCCAACTAATAACACGACGCAATGAATATTAAAATGCTATGAAGTTTATACGCTGCTTCAAAAATATAGAATTTTCTACAGCCGTAGAAGGTTTGACGATATCCCCCAGAAAAGAGACCCATTTGGAGCAATCTAGAAGGGACGTTTGGAGCAGCCCGATTAAGAGCGTGCATCACATGCTAATCAACTCTGTAATACAGTCGACTAGAAATCGTAAATTTACACGAACATTATTGCACGTTAATCGTTTATGACTAAACATTAATGGAGATACAGAGTTAATAGACATTCCTAATGTTGAATATTATTTAACTATTACATTATATTTGGATATAAACTGAATCGAAAAGGCCTTTTTTGACCATTTTAGAATGTCTTCACAGCCAAGCATCTTTTCACAAATATTTATTCTGTCCTAATAGGAAGCTACTGAAGCTATTAATAAGAAACTTTATAACTTTGTCCCCCATCGTCATTACGGAAAATCTCGAGTAATCATTCAAATACAAAAGGACTGCACACATTTCTGGCATATCGTAGATATTTTGTTTCTCCTTTAACTTATATACCTCTCGCAAGCCGGGACTGAGTTGGGCCTGTTATGACGAACGCTCTTAGATAAATGGGAGGTCGTTTGGCCCAAAGAGAAACTATATTTAATGACCTAATATAACCTAACCCAGCCCTTGCTTTTTGTAACTTTTCAGAGTAATGTGTCAGAATAAATGTAAACACAATACCTATGGTCAATACATCGAAACATCATTTTAATGGCTGTAAGGACTCGAGCCAGAATAAAACAGGCACACAAGGTTAGATTAACAGCTTTTTTCTTAATAACAACAAATGTAATTTGACCAACATGGTCAAAACTACACGTGTATTTCAGTTAGGATAGTCCCCGATTCCACCAAACGTCTTGCGCCCTTTTCCATTGTAAATGATTTTATTATATGAAGTCATATTTAACATGTTTTATAATATATATATATAATTGTTACATTACTATTACAAACCACCCCAATTGACTTAGTATGGAAAGTTGTAATATTAGCTACCTATTAAAAACCACCCCTGTTGACTTTTATATGAAACTTTCTTTATTTAAAACGTGTGTAATATTACCTATCTATAAAAAACTACCCCTGCTGACTTTTTATGAAACATTGCTTATTTAAAACATGTTCAATGTTACTTTGCCGTTCAAAACCACCCTGTTTTATATGAAACCATTTTCACAATTACCCCACCCTTAAAAGTACCCTAGTAGATGGTACTGCATTTGTTATAAAAAAAGAAGATAAAACCTTTCTTAAAGATCGAACGAATCCAAGATATCTTTAAAACCCAGTCTCCGTAAGCGGGTGACGCTTAGTCGACAAGTTTAAAAGCTATATCGTTAGGAAGCAGTAAGACATTAAAGAAGAGCAATCAGAAGAAAAAGAGTTCAAAAGTTTCATGGTTTGGGCCGTTGTTTTTATTTCTTCTTCTATCTGGGGACTAACTACTCGGCCTTTAAAATCTATACCCGTGTGCGACTTTCTAAGCCATTTAAAAACAGTTTTATCGAAATAGTGCAGATTTATTCGAAGGGTGGCTGAGTAAGGTTGTTTCTTTTCATGTAGACTTTACTAATTTTCTACCATATATCCGTACAGTGTTTTCCATAAAATAATGAACAAAAAAATATTTCTTTTCAAGACATTCATCTTAGCTCATATGGTAGCGTGTCTTTATAGACTGAGATAAGGGTCCCTGTTTGATTTCTGGCAGGGCCAAAAAGTTCATCATCAGTAAAATTGGGGTTACCTCTTTAACAGTGATGCACACACGGCCGTAGGGCTGGGTGTTGTGTTTGTTCTACTTTATTTATAGATATAATATATTCTATAAATTGTGTGCTGATATTAACAGTCGGCTCAGAAAGTTTACATTACTGGTCTCAAATTAATATTTATAATAAATAGTTTTTTTAAAACCATCTAAATCTTATTTTGTGTGCATGGTGTATTACTACCCATCCGGTCTAGGCCCATATCTACGCTAACAGGGCTAAAATAAAGAAGCTGGGATTTAACATGAATGTACATTATCTAAACCGAATGAAGGGAGAGTAGGAAAGTAAAATACTATCAAAAACCTCTCAGTTACCCCGATTGGGATGAATGAGTTTGATTTCCCTATCATCGGCAAACCAGAACAGATGGAGGGGATGATTTAGTCTGCGCGACCACTGATAGGCACATTAATACACCATATTGGATACATATAGGCACATTGTAGAAGGAGATGCACCGATTTAACAAATGGAAAACCTTTCCGATTGTGCTTGTGACCGAACCCGGTACTCTTGTAGAGAGATGTTCTGCGGACTGGGTTAATTAGCCCAATTTATTTGAGATCTTACGACAAGATTATATATATATGTATAAAATACCCTTGTCACAAGATCTAGTTTATATATATATATATAAACTATATATATATATAGTTTATATATATATAAACTATATATATATATATATATATAGTTTATATATATAAACTATATATATATATAGTTTATATATATATATATATATAAACTATATAGGTGGTAAGATTTATATAGGTGGTAAGATTATATATATATATATAATCTTACCACCTAGTGGGTAAGATTATATATATATATATATAATCTTACCACCTAGTGGGTAAGATTATATATATATATATATAATCTTACCACCTAGTGATAACTTAAGAGTACCGCGAGAAAACATAACCCCCATCGAGGGCCCCTTAGAACTGTTCCTTAGGACAAAGGAAGAAATAACTGACCCGACGCTCAGGGAATGAACCCGAATTCAGCTTCGGAGGAGGTTCCCCTTGAATCTACGGCATCACTTTAAGTCTTCGATGAATATGTCTTGACGTTAACCGGTAACGGCTACTGTGGTTTCTGTGACTCATTTGCTTATAATGTATATGGTAACACTTTTTAAGAAATAAATGAGAGATCTCGTTGATTCTTACATTTTTTAGGTTTAAATTTCTGACATTAACTTGTCTTGTACAACTGTGCTAACAGGTTTATTCAGAACTCCACGGACAACATTATATAAGCGTATAACCCGAATGGGTAGTAAGACGCGGTGCTAAATAATAAAAAAACATTATATAGGTTGTAGGGGGATGACAATACAAGTACTTCCACGTAGTGATGGGCACAAACGAGTAAAAATAATCGAGTAACTCGATTGTGTTGTGTAATAGGGAGTACTCGATTCTTCCGGGATTACTCGAGTAGCTTTACTCGGACTGTGTTATTCTTTTATTTTCTCTTTTCTTACCAGATAAGTAAGAATCGACCTTATTGGCTAGATTACGTGTAATTAGCCACCGTGTTAGTTACCACCCGTGCAGGTTCATTCTAATGTTATCCTACCATCTACGTCTGAGTCTTTCCATTAGGTTAAACAGTCAATACCCTGAACAAGGTCATAGATTATCCCATTCGCGCTTCATGTACTGTCCACCGTAATACAGGAGACTTGATTATCCTAACAATGTCTTGTCACGAGTTCATGTTATGTAACTCATCATTATGTAGCCTCATTCATTCATTTGTATTTTCATCCCTTTTTGGACCAAATATCTTCCTGGAACAAACATATTAATAAACACCTTGTTTCCGAAAACTATACATTTATTTTCGTCGTATAAGATAAGAGGCCATGTTTTACATCATAAATAACAATCTGTAAGACAATTGTTTTGTATATTCTTAGTTGGTGACCTAGTGGTCTAGGGGTAATGTGTCTAACTTCTGTGTTGGGGGTTCGGGGCTCAATCCACTGTCCTGGCACAGATTTATCTGATTGCCAAACCCTTCCTTCACCTCTGACAAGACTTGTATTAATCACAACTTGTGAATGTGTGGAATGCCAGGCCTCCACCATGGTTCGGATCCCACGTTAAGCTGTAGGTCCTTCAATTCATCTGACAATCACCCTACCATTATACACATTAGCGTAAGTGCGTGAAACTCAAACGGGTAGTAAGACGCGGTGTAAATAATAATAATAATAATTTCAATTTCAATTTCATTTATAATAATAATAATAATAATAATAATAATAATAATAATAATAATATATTCTTAGCTTTACAATCCTTGATACTTTTAATAAATAAAATATTTGGTGGTTATTGAACTTTTTCCAACTTATTCTCCGCCAAAAGTTTCATCCATAAGTGCTCTATAGTCATCCCCTCGTATTTCTCAGAGAGCTGAATTAATACATAGAAGATTACTCTGTTTTCTTCTTCAATCCTCGACCCCTCCTTACATCCGCCTCTATTCTTCTGCCAAGTCTTTTTTTTCACTCTCCATATATTTTTATATATCTGTGTGCGATTCTTTGGGTAGCTTCCAGAAAAGGTTTCTTATTGTTGCTTGTAAGGAACAGCGATTCCATAAAGGGGTTAATTGTGTTCAGACGAATAATTTCAAGGTGAAACGAATGTAAAATTACAACCAGTATAATATATTTCTTCAGAGCAATCTTAAAAATGAACATTTTACAGTGCAACGTATTTAAGTTCAGTCCAAATATATATATATATATATAATTGATTCTACATACTATTTACTACTCAATTAATGAATTTTATTAAATAATAGGCATAGAGGTTTACTTGATTTAAAAAATAAAGCCTTTGATTACTTCTTTCCTCTATGGCACAAGGAGATCGAAAACTCATTGCCGAACTTACAAAATTACGCAAGCTACCCCTCTCTTGAGCTAATTTTATCCAGTCCACCTCATTCCACCCTATCCCTATCTTGAGCTAGTTCTATTCAGTCCCCCTCATTACACAATATCCCTATCTTAAGCTTTTTCTATCCAATATACCTCATTACACCCTATCCCTATCTCGAGATATTTCTATCCAATATATATCATTACACCCTATACTTATATTGAGATAGCTCTATCCAGTCCACCTCATTACAACCTATCCCTATATCGAGATATTTCTATCAAATCTATATCATTACACCCTATACTTATATTGAGATAGCTCTATCCAGTCCACCTCATTACAACCTATCCCTATCTTGAGATAGTTCTATTCAGTTTATCTCATTACACCCTATATTTATCTTGAGATAGTTTTATCCAGTCCACCTCATTAAACTCTATCCCTATCTTGATCTAGTTCTATAAAGTCCACCTTACTACACAATATCCTATATTGAGCTAGTTCTATCCAGTCCGCCTCATTACACTCTATCCCTATCTTGAGCTAGTTCTATCCAGTCCCCCTCACTAAACCCTATTTATTTCAAGTTTATTCAAATGTTACCCTCCCATTTGCGCCTAGGACTTTCCATTGGTCTCTTCCCATTGGTTTTACCAGTCAACAGCCCGGACAAGTTTCTACCCACCTCGGTGGCGTAGTTAGCTGACACGCAGGTTTCGTGTTAAGCTAGACTGCCGAGGACGGGGATATCAGGGTTCGAATCTAGGTTGGTTAAACTGGGGTTGATTTTTCCTAAATGGTTTTCTACTCTCCCTCAACACTTATGCGGCACACTTCCTCTAAATTTAATCTTCCCAATTTCTAACCCGTTACCGTTATTAGTACTTACCCGAACGGGTAGTAAGACACGGTGCTAAATTATATATATTATAACAAGGTTCTATCTTCTTCCATTCTTACTGTGTGTCCTGCACACCGTGAGTTATCAGATTTGACTACTTTAACAAAACAATATCTTTTGATGAGTTTAGGGTATGTAGCATGTCATTATGTAACCTCCTCTTTACTTTACTTTAAACTTAACGACTATTGAAATACACTAATGGTACTATGCTTTCCCATGATCTGTTTCACTAGTATTTAAATTAATATTTACACTACTGGGTTAAACAAGAGGAATATATCATTTAGGATAAATGTATATGCATTTGTGTGAATGTAAGGTGGAAATCAATCCTAAAATAAAAAAGTCAATATATCTTGCTTTAATCCAAACCCAGACTTCCTGATATCCAGACAGACAAGACGATACTAACACCTTTTCACTCTTATATGAAAACTAATTTGTTACTGCTAGTGTTTTATTCAGTTTATTTATCTTATGAAGAGCGGTTTTGAAAACAGAAACAAAGTCTACTTTTTCGGCCATGATTTATACTCTTTAACTATTTATTAGTATACTGAGTGTCCTTTATTGCTGTCATTTAAGGCTCTTGTTATGGAAAATGTATTGTTAATCACTTTAAAATCTAATCTATTTTGGAATTTACAAGAAGATTTTGACCCAAGTACTGATATAGTTGTTCATTCTACGAATCCGACGGTAATAGGCCCATTTCCAGATTTTCACATTTTGGTATGTACAACTTGAAAAGAACAGGTGTTGGGATTTATAAAAACAAATTAAAACATTTTTCAGTAAATAGTAAAACTAAAATTTAGAATTAATATCCAATCTTAAGGTGGGAGTGTTGGGTGCGTGAATTAAGAGCCTATTTTATGTTGCAGTTTTTATAGTAATAATATAATAAATAAAATATTGCTCCAGAGCAAACAAATTATGACCTCAATAGTTCTTGAATATCTGTCATGATCATAGCGGCATTAGATAAGAAATATCTCTAAATAAATAGGAAAAGTAGTCCTTGATTTCCATAACAACCTTGACAGATATTCAAGAAAGGTTGATATCACCATGTTAAGAAAACTAAACTGTGTGTTTCTTCTGGAGAAATATTGGATATCTTTTGACGAAAAAAAAGTTTTGATTCAAAAAACGCAAAAATAACTGCCTTAAATCGCATTCCCTATATTCCCACCGTAACTCATTTCTCTGAAGACCTGGATATGGTTGCTAAAATATTTTCTTTTGTTTGTATGAGATTAAAGCTTTGCTTTATTTTTAAGGAATGGGAAAAGGAAATGGGAGATAACATTGTTTATTTTTAATTAAAAAAACACTCTTGGTAAAAACCAATAATATAATGCTTCAGTAAATATTATGAATATCAGCACATACGCTGCAAATAATTGCAATTACGGTAGTGTATATATATATACACTTATATAGACACTTACGTAATTGCAATTATATATATATATATTTAGGAGACGACATTTAAATTAACTTAAATTAACATTTTAGAAAACATTCTAAGGAACATTTTTAAATAATGATTATTTTGAAGATAAAATAATAAGACTTTAAACTAATGTAAGTATTAACATTTATTGTAATAAAAAAATTAAGTGAATAGTATTAAATGCATTTAAAATTTATAAAAAGCTCAAAAATATTGAATAAACATAATAAAGATTGAATGGCTTGGATTTTTTTTAAGAATTGAAAATTTTGAATGTTTTGTAAAACAATCATAAATAATGTATTAATGTTGAAAATCAATTTTCATCATTAATATACTATTAACTATTTATTATTTACGACTTATTACTGTTGAAAATTAATTTTCAATATTAATATATTATTTATAAATTTTTTATTAAACATTAAACATTCTCAATACTTAAAAAAATCAAACCATTCAATATTTTTTATATCCATTCAATCTTTTTGAACTAATTATAAACTATAAATTCATTTAATACTATTTAATTAATATTTTTACTAAAATACATCTTTAATACATTAGTTTAAAATCTTATTATCTTAACTCTACTATTTAAATTATTTGAAAAATTATACTTGGGCATTAGAATCAAACCTAAGACCTTTGGGATTATGTGACAATGCTCTACTACTGAGGATACATCCCGTGGTCAAGATCATACCTAGATTATAGTTTGGTTTGATTCCTATGTCCATGTGTAAATTTTCGACTAGTTTATATTAACTCAGCAAATATGTTTAGTTTAATTTAAATTAAACTAAACACATCTACTAAAGTGATTTATTATTATTATTAATATTATTATTAGCACCGCGTCTAACTACCCGTTCGGGTTATACGCACTTACGCTAATGTGTAATGGTAGGGTGATTGTGAGATGAATGGGAGGACCTACAGTTTAACGTGGAATCCGAACCACGGTGGAGGTCTGGCATTCCACACATGCACAAGTTGTGATTAATACACGTCTTGTCAGAGGTGAAGGAAGGGTTTGGCAATCAGAAAAATCTGTGCCGGGACCGAGGATTGAAATATTATTATTAGCACCGCGTCTAACTACCCGTTCGGGTTATACGCACTTACGCTAATGTGTAATGGTAGGGTGATTGTGAGATGAATGGGAGGACCTACAGTTTAACGTGGAATCCGAACCACGGTGGAGGTCTGGCATTCCACACATGCACAAGTTGTGATTAATACACGTCTTGTCAGAGGTGAAGGAAGGGTTTGGCAATCAGAAAAATCTGTGCCGGGACCGAGGATTGAACCCCGGACCCCCGAGCACAGAAGTCCGACAACTTACCACTAGATCGCCAAGTCACAGATATTTTATTTTTTTATTTAAAACGCCTTCTCTTTTTAAAACCAATAAGAAACAAACTTCAACATAGTTTCTCTTCTATTCTACCTTAAACAAATATATATATTACTTTAAATCCATTACTGTTTCCAGTTTGTGGTCTGGGTCAGTTTTTTATTCAAGTTATATATTTTCCCACTACCGGATGGTTAGGCCTATCGTAACTTCATATGCTTTATAATCTACCCTAAGAATCTTTTTTTAATTATTAAGATAGGGCTATAATTTTTACAATTTAATTCAGGTCTAGTTAATTATTGATCCTAAAGTTATTCCCATTTACAATTTGATTTTTCCCCCCTAATACTAGGACAGGTACAACAACGAGTCTCCACCCGTTAATTTATCAATGTGAAAGGGTAAACCTTTATTTTCATCAATGATTAATTTTCCGCTATGCCAGGAATTGAACCCGAGACCCTTGGCTCTCTAGGTAGACACACTACAGAATGAGCTAACGTGTCAGACAGACAAAATGATGTCTATACGTATATAAAAGAAGTGCCTTTGTTGTCAAGCTAAAAAAAAGATAGATAAGCGAAATATAGAGCAATAAACTAATGTGTGTGATTATTTAGCTCAGTGTAATTAGAAATAAAATTCAAATCAAGTAATATCTGTTTGTTTGTAAACTCATAAAGGAGAAAGTATGGTCGAATAATTTATATATAAAAGTATTTTGTTAGTATAGAAACTCTAGACAAAATACCAACTTTAATCTTTCAACGATAGCCATATCAGATTATAGTGACTGGGAAGTTCTTTCACTAATATGAGATAAATATGTATGAATTTATTTCTTTATTATACGTAAATAGGATAAAAAAATGAAGACCGGAAAGCGTATGTACGGAAACGACTCTTAAGTAGAATCTAATTATATAATGGAAAAATTTTGTGTGTGTCTAAATAGAACAAAAGGTTTGAAGAGTTATTATAATGGCGTAGAATTGAAGCGTGTAAAGTAGAACAAAACATGTAGTCTTGCTATAAAAGCCACAAGTCTTTTGTTTATGGGGCCCAACCTCTAGAGCAGTTGTACGCGTTGCATACGTTTAGCTGTCCTTTAATAATTCATATTTTTCATAAAAAAATTTATAAAAAAAATAAAACCTTCTTTTATTACACCTATTTTAGTTAGGCTACGTTATTTTATAGGTTTTGATAAAATCTATCCAAAGTTACAAGAGTAAATCGAATTACTTGATGATTGAAAGTAAATCTATTAGATTTACTAGATGTCAGATAGTGTGCCCTTGCTATTAACATTGGACTTCATTTTTAAATAAAGATTAATTCAAGCCAAAAAGGGGATACAATATGCAAATGAAGACCCGTTATCTCATATTTTGAGCTAAATATTATTAAAACGATGTATAAAAGATATAAAAAATATTTTCCATCTAGCTAAATATTAATGGGTGAGATTAAATATAATAAGCTTGCAATGGTGTGATCGAAGATAAAATTTTAGAAATAAGATGTGGGTTGGTGGGGGGAGAAATAACGCGCTAGGTAAAAGGTCTTTATTTTAAAATGTTTATTTAAAAAAATTTTTTTGACCAAAACGTATAAAATAGTTCTTCATTAGGACTGTTTGGTTGAATGTTCTACAAAATATGCTATAAGCAGGAACAAGGTTTTGTTTTGATAAAATGTAATCTTTTATGTAGAAATGTTTATTTTATAGGTAATATTTTATTGTTTGGGAATTCAATGTAACATTTAAATGTTGTGCCTCATTTTTTAGTCATTTTAAGGAATTCATGTTAAATAATTATATAAATTAAAAATATTATTGATATTTTATTCTTTATTTCTGAGTCAACAGCCCGAGGGTTGGTTTGATGTGATTTATATCCATCTGGAGCTAAGCGCGTGCATTCAGCCCTTCGGCTGGTTAGTGTTGCCTGCACCATCCGGTAGAAATACCACGTACCAGGAAGTTTGAGGTTTCTATAGGCAAGTGTGAAATGGCCTACCAGTTTTGTCGGAAAGGTATTTTCACGTACAGTTCAGGGTTCTTTTACAAGCCGTAATTGACAGGGGACCGACGCTTTTAATTCCCCTCCGAAATAAGTTGTGATACAAAATTTTTATCGCCCAAGAAAAATCGGTCAGTCTTAGCTGGGTTAGAACCCACGAACATTGGGTCCTGAAGCGAGAACTTCGTGGGTTGTACAACAATGGTGACATCGATATTTATAATGCATAAATGTTCAAACATAGATTTGTTCAACAAATAAATTATTTTTAAGAATAAAATAGCCAAAGCTATTATATTTGTTTTAGTACGGGCTTAGTCGCATCTAGATATCATATTCTGAAACCTGGACACCTATATTTAATTTTCTTAAATATAGAGTTGCATATTGTCTAAATATAACGTAAGTAAAAATGAAAGGCATTAATAATATCACTTATTCCATGTTTTCCCCATTTATATCTGAGCAACACTATAGAACGCATTAAAACTCGTTATATTAGAATATTGAAAGAGTAAAAAAAATATATAAATTAATTTTTCCAACTAAAAGTTTAAACATATTTCATTGGCATTTAAATGTCAGTTGAAATATTATTAAAGCTAGTTAAATAAAAGGGTTAATTGTTTTCTTAGAGGCGTGTTAGCAGTTTGGTAATAATTTTTTTTACTTTTTCTTCTTTGATTAATATAAATCATGAATTAACTACCCTTACAATCCGATGCCTTTATTGACGGCCAGGCAATGTTGTGCCACTTTTGTATCACTATGTATTCCTAAATTTGTTAAACGTAAATGCAAGACATTGAAAGTAATTTCAGCAAATTACTGCCATCATAATTCTAGATATCGTTGAAGTGTGGATGTCTTACTACCTGTTCAGACTATTTTCATATCTGTGAGAATTTTGTGTGCATTTATTTTAATAGTTGAATTAATTAATCAATATTTTAAATTATTTGAACACACAAGTTACAAAAAGGCATATATACATCCATTTTATCATACATACCGTTCCCTGGAAAACCAATAGTAATAAATACTTGAAAACATTTTTTATCGTGTTAAGCTTATAAAATAATACCAAACTTTATAATATTTTCAATCTATTTCTATATCCGTATGAGAATGAATATGAGGATAATGGATATAAGGGTTTGTAAATATTATAAAATCTTAACCTAAACTTAAGCCTAACTAACCGGACCATGGCGACCGTAGGAATAATTTTCCTTTCAATAAAAATACCAGGAATCGAACCTGGGCCCCCTAGATTGGTAGCCAGGCACTGACTACCATACTATGGGGCCAGTTATCAATTATTTGAAGCCTAATAGTTTTAGCATTGACCATTTACATGCAGGGTTTAAATCGTGTCATATACATTGTGTATCATAATATATGGTACCCACTTCATCGGTGGACAGTAAACACAAAAAAACGAGAAAAGTTCATTTGAACTCTTGTGCCATTTGACCTTGTTTACTAGCTATAGTCATGTTTATAATCCAGTAATATGGAGCTGCTTAACCTTATAGGAAGTACTAAAAATTGCAACATTTGGCCTGAATGCAATTCCGCAGTTGTCATGTCGTGGAATGTCTCTTTCAAAAATACGAGCTGTTTGAAATAACCAAGAATGAACCAAAGAATATACCTATTCCCCAGGACGAGAGATATTGACAATGGTGAACAAACCGTTTAGTGTAATCACTTTGCTGTGACTTGGAAACAAGGTCAAATGGACCAATATTTATATTAACTTTTTTCATTATTACTGTCCACCGCAAGTGGGTCCCACGTGTTAGGGCACATCCTATATCTACTTTGATATATATGAAAATGGTGTTCTCATTTTACCAGATATTAAAAGCTTGGAAAACATGGTTGAACATTGTAATTACATGTAGGTCTACAATTGCTTACACAGATCGTAATACGGGAATAGGTAGGCTTATGGACTCTAAAAATTATGACATTAAATTGTTTCCCATAAAAAGTTAGACAATTAAATTGAATTAAATAATTATCATTCATTGTGGTCTATATAAATTAATATGGAGTATTTAAATTAGCAAAGAAAATGACTATATATATATTTAAATTCTAGTTTTATTATGCCCCATCAATATTAAGAAAAACCATAATACACATAAATGTTGCATTTATTGTGATAGCTTTCAAATGCTTCAAGGCTAAATGTTTGGCTGTATACTTATATTTGTAATAGTAAACGTATAATAATACAATATAAATACATTACACTGATCATATACAAAAACGAATAATTGCTTTTTAGACTACCTCGCGGCTATACAACAAACAACGCCTAGTAAAACATTTGAATACTTTATGCTAAACAAATATGTCCTGCAAATTGCTTCGTGGACTGTCACGGCAGTTCAACTATGGGGCGACGGCCAACGGCATAGTCTATAAACTTTTCTCAAAAGCAATGTATTTTAAATAATTTTAATATGAATACATTAAGAAAATAAGCGCACATCGTTTTAAAAGTGTAATAACTCTCATATATATTCATTCTTACTTTACTGCGATCTTAACTGTAAACTATTTGTTAGCGAATTTTATATTTTGTGACATAAATATTTCTTAAATAAGTAAGCTTGTTTGTGTGTTTATCTCTCACATTTTACAGTTTTTGTAAAAATATATTTTCTGTTAATACAAATAAATTTATATTTACGGTCTGGATTTTAAATTATTTTTGGGCTATTCAAAAATCTAGCAGCAGGCGTATCTGAAATACGAAACTATTACCAAGAATATTTATATTTGTATTTAAAACTTAAGAAATAGTGCAATCTTTGGGAAAAGAAAAAATTAAACAAAAAAAATTTGTCTTAAATTTCAAAGAGTTCTTATTGTGTTTCATTATACTGAACACATAAATTCCTCTATCCGCAAATGTTGGCACTATCTTCTACAACATACAGCGTCTGCTCGAACGGTATAGCTCACTTGGAGACTAACGTCATAGAGCTTTTTTTTCCAGATGTGTTTTGCTGTATTCACTGGATAAATTAAGGGATTTATCTCACTAGTGATGTTAGAACTAAAAGCTGTAAAATAAATCTAATGACTTATTGGTTACTTTATTTTAATGTTTTAAAACGTTTTTTATAAAGTATTACGACCACATCACAGCTCATATAAGGGCATCGTTAAACAAATAGCTTGAAATAGTAATGTCGAATATTCAAATATACAAAAAGGGTTACCAAATCCAGTAATTTAAAATTTACATTTCGACGAATGTGTAAAATTATACTTCTATATTTTGAAGAGAATTGTTTTAATATATATATATATATATATGTCCTGGTGAATAACTTATATTTAAATGATTACCATACTTTAAAAGTATTGCTAATCTCAGTTTTAATCGTAACAAGTAAACTGTATTTAGTAGATCGACTATATAAATACCAACTAGAAATAGTTGAATGTAATAATTGAATTATATTTTGCTATGGAAATTCAGGAACAAAGAACAAATTTAAACTAGATTGTACTTATAAAACTGCTGGAAATATATATTTGTAAATATTTACATGTGTAAGGTCATTACTTTTCTTTGGGTGCCCGGTAGCCAACCCTAACTACAGCACTACCGCGGTACCTTAGGGACTTACATGGTTGGGATGGACCCCGAGCGGTAGGGGTTGGATTGGGTGGTTCGTGGAGAGTGAGACTCGAGTGTTAGTCCAATAATGTATATTTATTAATCTATTCAGGTGACTAAACTACTACATCAGTAACCGGGTAGATCTCCCGTAACGAGGGAGCAGGCGCAACAGTGGGACTCGCAAACCTTCCTTCAGACCCGCGATCGACCCTCCGGTGGGATAAACCACCAAATCACATTTTATTCCGTCGTTGCTAGATACCGACCTACATGCACACAGCCTGGCTCCAAACACTCAACAACTCTTATTCTATCACCTAAATCTGCCAATCTCGATATTCCACCTGCCAGGAAGGTCCATCGGTTACGCCGTGCTCTCTCGTCAACAGGATGAGATATATGCTATTCTTAGCAGGATGGTAACCCAACACTCTTGACTTCCAAGGAAATGTACAAGCGTAGGTTAACTTTTGCCAGAATAAATCTTAATATAACTATGCTCTTACACATGTATATATTATTAATTCAATTAATTTTAACATTTAAGGGTACAAGGGCAATAGGGAGGAATTGCCTCTTTTAATTCAAATTGAGTTGATGCTTCCTACTATTGGACAATCATGATAACTTTATAATTGAATTTAGATTATGGTTAAGAGAGGTCCTTATGGGGTTTTAAATATAAAAGTTGTTGTTATGGAAAATGTTTGTAATGTGAGTTTCACTCCTATTTCTCATGTACCCTCCATTATTAAGTAGTAAATTGAAAATTAATATTGAAGCTTCCCAAAACTGAAACTAACTTTTCGAACAGGAATGCAAGGTTTCAGAACTTTGAAAAAGATCAGATAAAATCATGACAAGTAACATGCAATTTGTATGACCTACTTAAAGTTACATAATCATGTCACTTTAGAAGAAACCTTTTCAAGTCGCAAATATATTTTTCTTCCCCATTTTCATTCGCTTTTATTTTTTTCTTTTTATGTGTTATCATCTTTTCCACTCCCTTAACTGTATAACTAGTTTTCTCACTACCCCTCTCAACCTCTACCTTTATACTACTCACTTGTAGAGAACCCTAAGAAAAACTTTTTTCTACTCAAAACTCTGGAAGAAGTAGATTTAAAGCTTTCAAAATTGTACGAGAATCTTAAGAAGAGTGTTCGTTTTGTTACGAGTGAAGGAGTAAAGTTAGTTTAAAATAAATGGGGTTAGGGGAGGCTAGGGGGTTATCAGATTTTTTTTATTTATTTGAAGTGCCAATTTTTTTCTCTCTCTCTTTAAATGTAATCAATAATTTCATCCCTTCTAAAAACAGATGAATCAGAATAAAAACTTTATTTATAATAGTTTCAAAAGTGAAAATTGTTTCAATTGTTTGAGTACTGTAATTGTGACTTTATTTTAAAGATAAAAATAATAACATAAAAGTGAGTAATGAGCGTGGGTATAACTTCCAAAAAATATAAATTACCATCGTTCCTTTGATAATATTTGGTTTTTAGCTAGAATTTACGAATCACGTATACGTCACAAATCTTTAGATGTTAAATGTATTACATTTTTTTCACCAAGTCTCTCTACCCTTACGTGCTATAAGCCTATTACTCATTATTACTCACACTACTGTGTTAGGAATTAGGAAGGTTGCATTTAGAGGAAGTGTACTCGCAATTGCGTGGAGAAAGAGTTGAAAACCGTTTATAAAAATTATCCCCAATACACCCGACCGGAATTGGACCTATATATCCCATTCATCAGCAGAATGTATATTTCAAAAGTGACAACTTAAACCATGAAACCACCAAAGCGGGTAATCTATTACGTAAGCTCTATAAAGCCAAATATGGCGATGTAAACAATTTAAAAATATACTCTTATAAAATTAACTATCATTAACAACCTACAGCTTTGTATTGTTGAGGAAAAAATACTGTAACTGCTTTATAACTGCAAGGAACTTGTATAACTTTTAATGTCAAATTTTGAGCTGACATATTTTCTTCCTGTTCCATGTCAGCTAACATCTAGCATCAAACAAAGTTGATAAAGTTAGCTACAAAAAAAATAAATAAAAACAAAAGGGTCATATGAGAAAAGCACGGCGAAAAAAATAATAATTCAGGAAACTGTTCATGTAATCACATTCTGAAATAATAAATATTTTAAGCGGCTTTGGTGGCCGCATGATCTAGGGTGCTACTCTCGTCATTAACTACAATTCTAAAGAGGGGTAAAGCGAGGTTCGGTCCTGGTAGGGTGTACTGAGATTGTGTTTTCCTAAATCGTTCTCCACTTTCCTTCAATGCAAATGTGGGTGGACTTCCTCTAAACTCATCCTTCTTAATCCCTAACATATTAGTGTCATTAGTACATAGGCATATAACCCAAATGGGTAGTAAGACGTGGTGCTAAAGATAACGAAATTAACGCAGGTACTAAGTTTATTTAAAATATATGCTTAATCATAATCCTTAATTACATTTGAGCTTTTTTTAAAGTAATTTCAAATTTTTATTTTTGTTTGACAGACATACATAAAAGTTATTAATATATCACATTGACTTAAATCATCTTTGATGGTACATGCATCATTGGCACGTGGTTTAAATGTTAAGTTCACATAGTCCGGTCCATCAGTGACTGTTCGAATCACGGCTGGGTTTAATGAGAATGTTTATACCTAAATGGTTTCTCACTCTCTTTCAAATCAAATTAAAACATATTTGGTTTATATTATACATTTCTCTTCACAATTCAATTAGTGTAAATAAATGTGTACATCCCGGATTGGTACTAGGGTGCAAAGCAAAAAAATTAAATCATGGTGTCATAATTACTAACTAAACACTAGATATTAATATAAAAGAGGAATATAAGAAGAGTTTGTTGATTTTTAATGGATGTTTGTTCTATAACTAATATTGTTTTAAAATCGTATGCTAATATACTTTTTTTTGTCAAAACAGAGTGTAACTTTTTTATTATGTGTCTTATTACCCGTTTGGGTTATAGGCCCATGTACTAGTTACATTAATGGCTTAGAGATTAGGAAGGCTTAAATTTAGAGAAAATATACCACATTTGCGTGGAAGGAGAGGAAAAAACCATTTAGGAAAAACACCCTCAATGCACCCGACCGAGATCGAACCCCGATCTCTCCATCTTCGGCAGTCTAGTCCAACACGAGAGAAGCGCGATAAATCACTTGGCCACCGAAGCGGAAATACAATTATTAATACCCGTAGTAGAAACAATATTTAAATTAATCATGAGCAAACAATTATTTTTTTAATCCAAGAATACATATATTTTAATTTTTGTATTTCACGAATATACCTGTTAGATTTTACCAACATTATTTAAACGCATAAATAGATAACAAAATCGGAATATTTTAATAATATGAAGCTTTGTATTTATATCTTTTGACAGGCAGTTTTATAGCTATATATAAAAATAGCTTTACTTCATACATGGGGATGATAGAGGCGAAACAATGATTTGCAAAGTCCTATGTTCTAAAATCGCAAACAATATTTCTATTAGCTCTTTCCCAATGTTTGTAATTAGGCACTCAATTGAAACTAATCTAAATGTATACACACCCTGTGTTAACAGATTTGTTTGATAAAGATAAATATCTGTCGGCTCTTCTTCATCGACGTCAAAATATGTATGAAGCACACTCTCTCCTGCATAGTTTGATTCTGGGGTACAGACAAGGAATCATTGCTTGTGGTCTGGAGTGATATAATATAGTACAGCGCTGGAAATATAATTAATTAATAAACTAATATCTTGGGAATTTCGTGAGAATCAATGTTGGAAACTACTACCCTCTTTACAATTAAATTCCAGACATATCTAACACTAGCATTCTTCTGGCTGTACTATTATATATAATGTCTAGTGTTTGGGGGTTATATTTGTTATCCAATTAACTTGTTTTTCGTGCCAAAGTTTTATCTTCAATATTTCATGGAATATATTATTATTTTAAATTATGAAAATATACAATGCAAAAGTGTTAGGAACAATGTTTAACTATGGTAGGATTCTGTTACGAAGAAACTTAACACAAATTTAAACATTTTCTTTTGCTTTAAACATCGCTAATTGTTTCTATATTATTATAATTATTTCATAGGCATTATTAATATATTATTGAATGAGAGTAGTGAGGTTTTGTTTTAACTTGACCATTTGTCAGTTCGTCTGTGAGTCTCTTTCGCGATTACTGCCAAATTCCTCGACCAGTTTTTAAAAATCTGGGTGGTGTCATTCTTTATGGTGGGATTGTGTAAATAAGGCGAGTTAAAATCAGCATTTTTGCAGTTTTATATCGAAACAATGTTTGTTCAAAATAAATCAAATAACTCTCCAGTAAAAATATTAAGTTAAATTTTTACTTTCTCTCTATCTTACAGGTAGAGAAAGTATGGTGATCGTCAAAAAAATCGAACTCTAGATTTTGATGAATTTTGACGTTTCATGACTCCCTGAATCCGAAAAAGTGGTTTTTGAATTTCCGTCTGTCTGTCTGTCTGTCTGTCTGTACCTCCAACTAGAGCCTAAACAATTTTACCGATTGAGCTGAAACTTGATATCTAGGGTTTTCATAGGGTTGCCCCTAGGGATTTTTGGAATTGGATATCTACCCCTAAAATTAAGGGTAGTTTACTGAAGGGAAAAAAGAGAAAAAGTCGATTTTCTCAAAATCGGCTCTAACGATTTTGATTAAATTTCATTTATTAACATTAATAAATATTCCAAACAAAATGGCTACTCTCAATATTTCGGCAAAATGGCTTTAAGGGCTC
>CABFWO010000423.1:215037-231282 GCA_902155825.1 Timema genevievae
CCCCCCCCGGTCATCAGTGTGCGAGTTAATAAATATTAAAATAAATATTTAAGAAGTTGTCCCATTCTGGACAGGTCTTCTTTGTATGTTGAGATCTAGGCATTGTAGAGTTTGCTCAGTGTCATAGAGTTAATATGGCGCTGTCAGCCTTAACCCCAAAAGGTCAGTTTTTTTTTCATCTCATCTATGTGAAATGTAGGTCATTATATTAATGCGATTTTAAGTCAGACTTCCTCAGTATCTCTTCAGACGAATGCTTTTTGGAAGTCAAAATCCATCTTCCCAACAATTTGTTATTCCATTGGTTTAAGATTCGTTTAATCTTAACCTGCACGAGTATTTTTTTAATAAGGTTAAACGTTCTAAATTTAAATTTTGTAAACAACCTTTTCAAAAATTATTTTTTTAAAAGTAGGCTTATGTATATTTGTTATTTCGTACGATACTGGTTAGTAATGGGAAGTATTTGTATTTTATGTTTTGATATTTTATTAAAATAGCTAAACAAGGTATTAGGGTACACATTTTTTTTTAATTTGACGGCTTTACGTATTATTCCATATTGACCCTTTTATCAAAATAAGTTGCAATAATAATTGTGTGAAATTGAATATTAAATAGATTTTAAATATAAGTTTACTAGTTTTTTAAACATAAATTATGTCAAGGTATTTATGAATCTGATTATAAAGGTTAACGTACCAACATCTAACCGAATATTGTTTTCCTACACACACACTATATTTATACTTTATCATCCACAAAGACACACACATTCTCCTACCATGCCAGAGCTATATATTTCTCCCCTCAACCCCCCGTCACACCCTTACCTCACACACTCCCATCCTCTCAATTTTCCCATTCTTTTCACTTTCCTCCGCGCTTGCCGGACGATATATTACCTTCCACCAGACTCTTGCAAGCCCTCGGGCCTCGTAAGTTTCGCAGATATTGAACCACACGCACTATATTGCTCTGTGAATTGAGAGATGTCACTCGAGGGTGACCACCTCCGTTCCCCCCTCCCCTCCAAATTCAAATCACCTCAAGATCAGTATATCTCCTCCTCCCTCGCTTAATCATAAATTCAAGAGAGGTTTACCCGCTTCGGTGGCCGAATGATCTAACGCGCTACTCTCGCAGTAGACTAGACTGCCGTTGACGGGGAGATAGAGGTTAAAATCACGGTCGAGGGTACAAAGGGTGGGATTTCCAAAATGGTTTTCCGCTATTCCTTCAAACAAATGCGGGTATACTTCCTATAAATATAACCTCCCTTATACTTGAAACCATTAGGATGGCTAGTACATAAGCGTATAACCTAAACGGGTACTAAGACGTGGTGCTAAAAATAAGTTTAATGGTGGCAAGGATGAGATATAAAATTTACCTTTATGAATTAAAAAAAATCCTTTAGTTTCTTTCTTAGTGCTATATTTTCCAACTGTTTGAACAGAACAAATGAATTCGATATATCACGATTTTCAAAGTATTAACTTTAATCTAAATTTATCTTAGATTAACATTTTAGAAAACATTCTAAATTAATTGTGCTGAGGAGCGTTATATAGGATAGGATTTTAATTTTTTTCTTAATTATTGGCTTTGTAAAATTAAGAACAATTAAATATAAAATTAAAATTGAGATTAGGCAAAAGGCGAAATTTTTTATAAAACATGAAAAATACTATTAGAACATTAAAAAATAACACAAAACACAATAAAATGAGATAAAATCATAATGCTGGAAAAAATTATATATGAAAGAAAAAAGTTGAAAATAAAGTTAATATATTGATATATAATAATTTTTAACATTGTTATATTAGCTAATTTTAATGAGTACGGTATCTATTTTAATACATGATTATTCATATTTTATTAAACATTTTCATTTTACAAAATTTATATTTATATTCTGTAACTGTTATCAATTCTAATAAACCAGTAACTAAAAAGATAATAGTTCAAATCTTATCTTACCTAGTAATGTTATCACCAAAAACATTAGTAAATGATCTACAATAAAGGAATAACATAGATTTTAGTTATCTACACATACTAAAGTCTCGACTACAGCGCTTGGTGGTTGAATGTGTTAACCACGCTGGGACTCCACGGTGGTATGTTTAAATTTTTTAGCCACACGCCTTACTACCCATTTGGGTTGTAATCTTATGTACTAACTACGTTGATGTTTCTAGTGATTAGGAAGGTTAAATTTGAAGTATGTGGACCCTAATTTGCGTGTAGAAATAGTAGAATATATTTTGGTAAAACCACCCTCAGTACACCCAACTTAGATTAGAACCTTGATATCCCCGTCATCGGTAGTCTAATCCACTTAAAGAGTAGTGCCTTAGATTATGCAGCCACCAAAGCGGATGGTGGTATGTTTATTTGATACTTAGTAACTAAAGCTTTTTAACAATTTGTTTCCTTCCTTTGTGACTCAATGATTTAAACCTTTTACTGGAATAGTTCCCAAATCATCTATAATTGATAGTAATAAACCACCTATAGTCTGATTCTGGTGGGAAAAATCGTATTTGTTACATACTAAAGTTACTAAACCCACCTTAATATATTTATACGTCATGTCATGTTATCTGCAACTGTCACTTTTGATGGTTATTATCAATACACCTATAAAATAATAAAATGTGATCTATGTTGATAGCAAATAAATATTTTTGGATTTTCTCTAACGTTCTTTTAACCAAAATCAGGGTACACTGGGGTTCATCTTATGTGTGTCTCAGGAGACTCAGGCTACATCTATCATATCTAAGAACTATACATGACAACGTGTTGACTATATTCTGCAATCAGAAAGATGAGACCCACCTCAGTGGCGTAGTTGACTAACGCGCTAGTCGTGTTGAGCTCGACTGCTGAGGACGGGGAGATCGAGGTTCGAATCTTGGTCGGGTGAACTGGGGGAGGTTTTTCCTAAATGTTTTTCCACTCTCCCTCCATGCAAATGCGGGTTATTTTCCTCTAAATTCAACCTTCCCCATTCCTAGCCCATTACCGTAATTATTACTTAAGCGTATATGTAATAATAATAATAAAAAGATGAGTGTGGTTTCCAATAATAGTAACAGAGGACTTAATCTCGAAGCCATCCAGAATAAAGAATGAATCACTTAATTAAAATAGAGTCCTCACCGGAGGTTATGTCAGGAAAAGGCGTCAGTAAAGCACTGTCTGTGACGTAGGATTTTAGATTTAAATTCTGTCTTGATGCACTGAAATTATTTTTCATAAACGGTTATTCATTTTCTTCCCGCCAAGTTATCCGTATCTCCTCTAAAATTATTCAGTTCTCATCATTACTCTACTGGCGTGATCACAATTTCTACAGGCGGGACTGTTAGTAATACGTGGTGCGCGTAGAAATAAAGTAGCTCACGCAAGGTTGACCGGTTATTGCGTCAGAACTCTTCGTTAGAGACAAGTGTTTAATATAAACATAATTACATTAGTAGATACACCGATAGGTAGTCCGGCCCCGTGGTGTAGTGGTAAGTGCGCCTGACTTCAAAGCTAGGGGTTACAGGTTTGATTCTCAGATAATACCTTGGAAATCTTCTTCTCTTAAGGGGACTTATTCCAACGGCCACCAGGGCATGGTAAATAAGAATTAAGACTCCTACTGGTCCACACTTCCATATCATCTCATAATCTTATTGTGGGTACTTGTAGACAACCTCCTATGGTGTACCCTGGGTAACGTTCTGTTCCACCAGAGCGGCCAACAGTCTACATAGAGGAGATTGAACTGGATGTCAAGCCTCTCGAGGTCATTACGCTTAAAATAAACCGATCAGTACTTGTACTAAATATCAAGCTTATCTAGTATGGTTTTACAGTGACGGAAGAGGTCAATATTTGAATCCCAGCAATTGTGGGATTTCTTCATTGTTTTTAAAATCTACTATCTTCTCCAACAGACGGTGGCCACTTTGTTGGTATGGCTCAATTTTGGTTTGATGGCATTGAGGTTTTTGGTTGTAGAAAAAAGCTGTGGAAAAAATATTATCTCCCTGTTTATTTATTTAGCACTGCGTCTTAGTAACCATTCAGGTTATAAGCTTAAGTACTATTTACGCTAATGGGTTAGGAATTGGGAAGGTTGAATATATAGGAAGTAAAACCGTATTTGCATGGAGGGAGAGTGGAAAACCATTTAGGAAAAACCGCCCCCAATTCACCGGACCGAGATTCGTACCTCAATCTCCCCGTCCTCGGCAGTCGAGCTCAGCACGACTAGCGCGTTAGATAACTACGCCACCGAGGCGGGTATTTCCCTGTTACCTGTAAGCCAAACCAGATGAGGTTTACACCCTAACCCGCGTGCACACTGATTCCGCTGGTTAGGATCAAAGCATATTTTTAATGTGGTAGTCCGTCACACCATCCGTATGTCCAACTATTCTAGTTACATTAGTTATGTTTTTTTTAAATAATTTTTTAAATTGGAAAAGGACATCTGGAGTTAGGAATCGAATCTGGGATCCAGTCCAGTTGACCTTTTCCAATATAATTTATTTTATCACTCCCTCTTACTACACATTTGACTTATATGCATATTTTCTAATTATTCTGTGTTTTAGGGAGTTAGAATTTTAGAGGAAGTGTACCCACATTTGTGTGGAGAGAAAGAGTGGAAATCCATTTAAGAAAAATAATCCTCAGTACATACAACCAGGATTTAACACCGATCTCCCCATCATCGGTAATCTAGTCTAATGCGGGAATGGCGTCTTAGACCATGCAGGCACTGAAGTTTTTATTTTGTTTTTAAATTTAAAATTGAGATATTTAGATGCAGCTATAGCCGTATCTAACAACTATAATGGCTTGTCTATTTAATCTATTATTTTAAAAGTATTTATTTTTTAAATGAATACTCTTTGTATCAATAAGCAAATATACATTGTATTTGTTCCTAATCAGCAAACACGCAATTTTCAAGGTGCTATCGTACTCATGTGGACTATTTGGTGCGATTGAAAACACACTTCATCAAAGCACAAAAAAGTGTTTATTAGTAATAATTTTCAATTTGTTTGGTTGCTATCGCCTACACAATTCTGTGAAATTAATATGAATCGGGTATGAATAAATATTAGGAAACATATAAATATGTCACCGCTATAAGCCCGTTCTCTCGATTAAAAAAAAATAAAATCTATCTCTTGTTATGTAGATTTGAAAACACGCCATTCAGTTTGGAATTTTTTTATTTTACATGGTTTCTATTTTTTTTATTGTTATTATTAACGAGGCGTATCCAAAATTTTGATTCATTTCATTTCCGTGGGTAGATTATTGAAATGGCAGACACGGTCGGTTATGAATGGAGGGGGGAGGAAGGAGGGGGGAAGGGGTTCATTTCCACAACGAGTAAATAACCCAAAATTGTTGACACAAGTGTCCGCGCTTGTTATACGTTATTCGTGGTCCGGTGTACAAACCGATATATCGATTTTAGAAAAGCGTATTAGCTGGAGAGCTGCGGAAGTTTGTAATGGTTTAACATGGCTTGGACATGCTTCACGGTACAGATAACATTGTAGATTAAATAGGAGTTGATAAATAGTGGCTTTCGATTATAATAATATTTACGATCTTATTCTGAGTGATCAAAATTCAATTCAGGTTTAAATCTATTTTGGGTTGGTTGAGTGTAACTGAGCCAATATTAATCCGGTATTGATTTAAAAAAATAAAATATTTTTGTGCTGCTAACAAACATTTTTAATTCGTACTTAGAGACTCATTATTGTTAATTCCGAATTCCACTCACGATGCTTACTTTTATCGAATGGTTCCCAAATTAAAAGGCCACAATTATGAGATATGTTAAATTAAGTTATTAATGTTCAAAATAATACCAACATTCTTTATTTTCTTTTGACTATTTATTTATGGTTTTTACTATAACGTTTAAGGTGTGGGTGTAGATAATGAGAGCTAAGGGCAATTTTTTTTATATATAAAAAAACTTTTTTTTTGCTTCAGAAGAGACACAAGAGTTTAATTTTCTTCACACGGTGATATCAACAGTTGTTGAATATCTGTCATGTACAAAGTGGCATTAGATGACAAACATTTTAAATGAATAGAAAAAGTTTTCATGAAATTCCAGGACACCCTTGACAGATATTCAACAACTGTGGATATAACCAAGGGAAGAAAATTAAAACTCTGTTTCTACTGAAGAATTATTTTATTTTATTTTACCAAAAACCTATTTTGTTGTAAAAATTACAAAAATGCTGATTTTAGCTAGCGTTCCCTACATCCACATCTTAAAGACATATATTTTGACAGTTTAGTTTATAGGAGTATGGATTAAAAGGTAATTTAAGTGAACTCGTACTATATTCATCTACTAAGGATGAGAAAATCTACAGTAATAGGTGACAAATAACCACAAATATCTAGGTCCTTTGGCCAAGATTTAGGCTATATCTCTTGGTCACAGAGGAGCTAGTATATTGCGAGGCAGACGCCTAATACCTTGCTACCACCATTGCGTGGGGTGCTCTCCTCTTTCTCCAGTAGAGTGATGTGGGTTGGGACACTTGTAATTTTAATCATACTCTCTTAATTTTTACTTTCTCTCTATCTTACAGGTAGAGAAAGTATGGTGATCGTCAAAAAAATCGAACTCGAGATTTTGATGAATCTTGACGTTTCACGACTCCCTGAAACCGAAAAAGTTGTTTTTGAATTTCCGTCTGTCTGTCTGTCTGTCTGTCTGTCTGTACCTCCAACTAGAGCCTAAACTATTTTACCGATTGAGCTGAAACTTGATATCTAGGGTTTTCATAGGGTTGCCCCGAGGGGTTTTTGGAATTGGATATCTACCCCTAAAATTAAGGGTAGTTTACTGAAGGGAAAAAAGAGAAAAAGTCGATTTTCTCAAAATCGGCTCTAACGATTTTGATTAAATTTCATTTATGAACATTAATAAATATTCCAAACAAAATGGCTACTCTCAATATTTCGGCAAAATGGCTTTAAGGGCTCCGGTCTGATGCGTAAATTAACATTTTTTATAATAGCTCCGAAACTATTTGAGATATGAAATTACTTAGCATTACAAATATGTATATATATTTATAATACAAATATTTTATTCGAAACATATTTTTATAAAATCAATAATTTTCAATCTATACGCAATTATATATATATTTTTAGCTTTTTGGACATTAAAGCTTAAGTATTGCGATCGTAAAAAAAACTAACCTGAAATGTTGATGGATGTCGACGTCTCATGACCCCCCGAACCCTAAAAAATAGTCTTTGCAATGCCGTCTGTCTGTGTGTCTATAAAAACTTAAAATTAAGGGTAGTTTACTGAAGGGCGAAAAGAGAAAAATTTGGTTTTCTCAAAATCTGCTCAAACGATTTTGATTAAAATTCGTATCTAGGCGTTGATTAAGATTATAAATAAACTGGCTATTTTCATTTTCCTATGAAAATGATTTTTAGGGTACATTACAGAAGCGTTAATTTCCGTATCTCCACAACTATTTGAGAAACTAAACAACTTATCATTGCAAAATTGTAGGACTATTAGAAATAAAAAACTTTTATTTGACATATATTTTTATAAAAGCAACAGTTTCTGAGATATTTGCAAATATATTAATACAATTTTGTGAGCTTTAGTTGTAAACATATACTACTTAAGTCTTAACGCAATAATTCTCCAATGCCATAGAGTAATTAAATATAAGTATCTAAAAAAGTATGTTATTTTTCCTTAAAGCTCTTAGGAGAAATGTTTGCATAGCAATGATCTATCTCCATTTTAGACTCAATAGTCAATATTTACATTTTTTATTGGTCAAAATGTATAAATGAATAATTAAATATCAATGCGATGACTTGAAGATCTGCAACACCTTATAAAATGTTAAAATTTTAACCAGAAATCGAAATTTTAATACGAAGTGTTGACCCTTGTGGAAGACATTAAACTGTTTGAAATGCTCTTAGGTGGACAAAGATGCGCCTCTTTTCTCATTGATTATATATCATTATATATTATTTTATGCGTGTTCTTATGTGGAGTGGTTATGATACAATGTACATTATTCCGTTCAGAAATCTTACGAGTTTATAGAAAGAGAGAGAAAGTCTGTGCGGTGCCCCGTACCATTTATTTTGTATAATAATCTGTTTCTTTTCAGGTACTTTTCGTGGAGTTCGAAAACCCACGTAAATTCATGGTTTGAACCTTAGAGTATGTACATGATTTAATTAGTTTTCATGATTCCCTTCTGGACGGATCATAACATTATTCAAAGATTTGTACACTCAGTGTGGCTGTTTTAGTTTTTTATCTATTTTTTCAAACCTTTCACACTACTTTTAAGCGTATTTGCTTTAATTGCGCTCTATTTTACCTAGGCACACTCTTGCCAACATGCGTCAATAAAGTAAGCTCAATTGCTCAAATTTATTTTGTATCCCACGAAATAATATATATTTTCAAAAAATTCTATTCAATCAATTTTCATATTGATGTCAAAAAGTGCAAAAGATGTTTACCCCATGGAGTTGTTCGTCGATCTGGACGTAAAATTAATAATGTACAGGCTGCAAATCGCCAAAAATTGTAAACCTTCATTTTGTATACGCTTCTTATATTATTAGAATATAAACCTGTCCGCTTCGCTTTATATTACTAGTAGTAATAATGCGATATAATGTCACCACATTCAGGTGAAACTATTTTAATAATGTAATTTATTACAGAGTGTCCTTTCTATTTGTTGAGTTTAATAATAATATATTAATATGGTTGATTAGATATTTCACTGTTGTTATGAATCTGAACAACTGGGATGTGCAATCAGATATCACAATCGACACTTTTAACTCAGTCGGTAGTATGTCTGCCTACTGATCTAAGAGTGATGGGTTTGATTCCTGGCATGGCCAAAAAACTTATCATCGGTTAAATGTGGGTTTACCCTTTCACAGTGATGAATTAATGGCTGGAGACTGGATGTTGTGTATGTCCTAGCCTTAAGTTATATTATAAGGCATATGAAGCTACGGCAGGTCTAGAAAGCCGGTAGTGGAAAAAAATATGGTTTGAATAAAAAAACTGAGTCAAGCCACGGGCTGGAAACAGTAATGGATGATATAATATATCACGTGCTGCTAGTTCCCTTTGTAGGAAGTTGTGCTGACTGACAAATGTTTGGATCAGGACTAACCCTAGACTGTGCCCGGCGTAGAATGTTTGAGGTTCCGATTAAGATTCGGTGATTTCAACGAAAATATGTTTTAATATGACTAACAAACGCCCGGACAGCTTGGCAACCACTAAGCTAGTAACAAGGTCTATGCTTGCCAAAAGGAATATATACGAAGTCTTAGCTTCTAGAACATTCATTGAATAACATGATGCAGCCGTCCTTATGCTCTTCCCTTACTTGCTTTCGGAGAAAATTTCACCTAGGTGGCTGATAGAAAGAGACAGAAGGCTGCTGAAATTACTATCACTTAATAAGTGAGTTTTGAATTTTATCACGTTAGATCAGATCTTATTATATTTATACATTCATCAAAAAGGGATATATTAGTTAATACTATTATAACCCATTTAAATTCACTATTTACATCATGATGGTCTAGTTGTAGTAAAGATTTTTTTAAATTAAAATTTTATTTATTTAAAATTTAGGGTCTATTGCGTCACAATATTATATTGACTTTATATCCATAAACATCATTTCAAATATACAATTATTTAATTTAAAATTGTATCTTTATCTCTACCACTTGGAAAGAGAAGTATTATGATCGTCCAAAAATCTAAGTGGAGAATTTTTTTTATAAATGTCAACGTTTCATGATCCCATGAAACCAAAAAAGTTGTTTTTGCTATGTCATCTATCGGTGTGTCTGTATCTCGGTATAAGGCCGAAACATTTTTACCGATTGTTCTAAAATTTTCTAGCTAAGACTTTTATAGGATTATCGCGAACAGTTTTTGAAATTTAGTATCAACCCTAAAACTAAGGGAGGGCAAACTAAAGGACAAATTAATTTTTTCAACATTTTCTAAAACGATTTTAATTAAATTTTGTATTTGGGCATTATTTAACATTACAAACAAAATGGCAGTTCTAATATTTTCCCATGAAAATGACTTCAAGGATAATTTACATAAAAGTAGATTTCCAATTTTTATCATATCATCGCAACTATTTGAGATACTAAATGGCGTAGCATTGTTAAGTTGTTGCATTATTTAAAATACAAATATTTTATATGGAATATATTTTTGTAAAATTAATACTTTCTGAGCTATAAGCAAATTTATATATATTTTTATTGAACGTCTGTATGGTGCACTGTACATTTATTTTATATATAAATTGTCTAAAAATTTAATTTACATTTTTTTAAATTTGTCTATTTAGCTTTGAGAACATTCAACAGCATCTTATAATCCTTGAAAGGTAATACAAATTCATCAGAAACTTGAAATCTGAGTTGCCATCGTAGATATAAACTGACTTAGTTCTTAATTTAACAATGAATTGATAAGCCATCCGCATTGGTTACCACACATATTAAGGTGCTAATCTCTTTTTTCTCTACTTTTTTATGATGGGGTGAGAATAAGGAGTTCGAGATTCAAATCCCAGTAAGGTATGCTGAGGAATTTTCCCCTTAATCAATTCCCACTATTCCTTTCGCAAATTCTGGCATATTTACTATAAATTATACCTTCATTATCCTTATCCCGTTGTATTGATACATGGATATCCCAAGAAGTTAATAAAATTGTATACACGTAATTATTTTTATCATGGTTAAAATATCGACCTCTATGGTTTTGGGGTAATGTGTTCGCATCAGGTCCCGATGTTCGTTGGTTTAAACCCATCCTGGGTCAACGGTTTTTTCTTGAGCAACAAAAATCCGTAGCACAACTTCCTT
Source organism: Timema genevievae (assembly GCA_902155825.1). Taxonomy (NCBI): domain Eukaryota; kingdom Metazoa; phylum Arthropoda; class Insecta; order Phasmatodea; family Timematidae; genus Timema; species Timema genevievae. The sequence continues at coordinate 226,027 of CABFWO010000423.1, forward strand.
TGGAGGGGAAGTAAAGCAGTCAGTCACATGTAGATTGTGACAAGTAAAATAGCCCTGGAAGGTATGTGAAAATACCTTTCTCGGCAAAATTAGTAAGTAATTTCACCCTCACTTATAGAAAATCAGTGTGAAAGTCAATGGAGAATCACCACACCTTTTGAACTTTTCTATAACATAGGATCTATCTATACCAGATGGTGCAAGTATCACTCCCCAGCCGAAGGGCTGAGTGCATGCCTAATTCCGGATGAATAAAAATCACATTAAACTGACCTTTAGGTTGTTAATTTAAGAATAAAATAGTTAAAATAACTAATAAGTTTAAAAATAAAATTAGGATCCTTTAAAATAACCCTGATCTTTTTGTTAGTTTCAAATAAAGTGTATACCCTCTCTGAGGGATCCAAAATGTACCAGGACACACTGCAAATAAACCTTTCTGAAAAGGCACCTTACTACAATTTTCTTATGAATGGACATACGGTATATGACGGATAGAAAAATTAATACATTTACTTTCACGTATTCATACGTCAAGCCACATGATTGACAGATGATACTCTTGATACATATTTATAAAATCTATAAATTAAGACTTAAAAAATATAATAAAATGCTATGAATATTGATTGCAAAAAATAAGTTTGCAATTTATAAAAAAAAAATCCAAATGTTCATTCAAAGTAAAATCAATTCCTCTTTATGAATTTTCTGCTACCCCATCCTATTCAGTTTAAAAAAATGTCAGTTTCGTACAACCTAAAACAAATTCCCATCAACATGAGCAAAAAATGTTAATATAATTCTAGCCATTATATTTTGGTATATGTGCAGGGTGCACCTTTAAATGTTTTCCGTGCTAGCTCTATACAGGAATCATAATTTGACTCCGTGGAAAAAGGGAAAACATAAGGGCATTGAACATTCAAAATAGTTTAAATAAGACTTAAATATAATTATAACAGTTTGAATATTAAAATAGAACTATATAAATCGCCAAATACAGATAAAATTAGTTATTACGTATCTAAAAACAAAAAAATAACACTACATGGATTCAAACTATTTAATCTCTAAGACCAATTATTACTATGGTAAACGAACAAGTTCCATGAAATTCTTTGTATTTTATAGCATGTTAAAAACCTATTTCAATCAAACATTATATACAGATTCCCAGTATTTTGGGAAGCTTCAGCTACCAGGATCAATTTCATGAAATATAAGAGAAATAGTTTCAAATCTTACCTCATAATAATTGGTCGTTATTCAGGTAGATTTTCTCTCGCCACTTGGAGTCAATGTTGTGAGAGTAAGTTATATATTTATACATAATACTTGACAAATACAAATTAAAACTCAGATTATATCATATTAAAATATTAAAGAACCATTTTAAATTAAAGGAAAAGAACAATTATATATCACAAAAATATATATTTATGAGAATTATATCTAAAAAGGAAAAATTGTTATTTTAAAAATTGCTATTCTTGTGTAACTAAAATGAAAGAAACATAAATTTAGAATACTATTATTATTTTAAGCCATTAAAACTATTTCACGAACCTCGATTTTAAATTACAGCTATTAACATCAGTCAACCAAGAAAAGGGAAATTAAAAATGCTTTACATAAATTAAAATAGTGCTGGAATGAACTCCAAAAATACTGGGATTTATAAATTAAAATGGAATAACACAATAATTTCAAGCCATCTTGATATTTTGGTTAACATTTTACTTATTTACTATCAATATCGGCCCTGATCCTATTTTAATTAATAAAATGAAGAGTTTGTATGTCTGTCATGAATATTGCACTATATATACCTCTCATAGAGGTCTGAAATTAAAAAAATAGTACCCCTTGTTAACGAACCTATAGAAGAAGAAATTTAAAAAAATATTAGATTTTTAAAAAATGATTAAAAAAGTGTGTTGGAAAAAAAAAGGCTATGGACAACGCAGGAGGGGCTTAAAGGCACTAATTTTAAAGTTACCTTCCACGTACGGTAACTGAACTAAAAAGATTTCTCCCAGGCGGCGCTGGATACTTCAACTTGTATAATATTTATCAATGTTAAAAAAACTAAAGCGCTCACAAGAAGGACGTGAATTTAATTAGAGCTCTAGTGTTGCCTGAAGGTCGTACTAACGCTAAAATCGCTTTCATTGTGTTGAAACAAATTCAACGTGGAATTATATACGAGGTAATTATTTACTATCATTAAAAATTCATACAAATTCCTTTGTTTAACAAACAGTTAATTAGCTTCGATTATTCAAAATACACACATAATCCTTGAAGCGTTAAAACTCATGTGTATTTTTTTGCGATACATGGAGGCTAAATTCACTACACTTGAGTCTGAAGAGTTAAATAAACATGTTGATTATGTCTATATTTTTTAGGAATTTGGAATATTTATTTGGGCATATTTTCTTTTAAAATATCGTTACAATTATTAAAAGGATACCTTATTTACTACGGGTATTTACCCAAATTGTGCTGTGTTGGCCCTCATTAAAGAATTAAACTAAATACTTTATGCACTTATAATACTAGAATATATTTAAATATTTAAACGAATCCTGAAGAAATACGCAGTGCATCTTCTTCAATATCTTTTTGAGTATTTAATATATTTACCATCGATTGAAAACAACCGATTACCATGCAAACAAACATTAATTTTAATACACTTTCTTCTAAACGATCTTTCAATATAATTTATTTTTACCACACAAGTATATCACAGTAGAGGTTTCAATCTACTCTGCCAAACAATAACATTGGTTTTTTCCCATACTGCCCGCTTGGGCTATCCTTAAATCCAATCTGTATTCACACTATGAACTCCTTGAAACAGAAAAATATATCTCAAATTTATGCCTTTGTCCTTAATCCCACTGATACTCTTATTAAATATTTGAATTATTTTATTTGCGAATGGCACACAATACTAACCAACAATTTTACTGTTTAATTAATTACTATAACACACAAATAATTATCATTAGGTTTATTTAACTAGTTTTTTAACTCACCGTGGTATAGTCTGCGAAATTATAAAAAACATAAATTTCAAAATATTTCAATGACCAGGTGTAAGAGTTTCTTTGTGCCCAAGTTATTTCGATACAAATGTCCTGTACTATTTCCACCACCAACATATACAAAAGTACACAATTTCTCCCTTTGTACGCTTATGGAGTAATCTGGAAGGAGAAAACAAAATATTGTCTCTGTCAGAAAGACTTGAAACAGGCACACAGATACACAAACACAAACACGAAAAGGTTACAACACTAAAGAGAACATTTATAAATCCCCCCCTCATCTCCCCACTATCTTTTTGTTTTCCACTAAATCGCCTTTACCGTACCATTTCATGTAAAGGTTTTGGGTGTTTCTCTTTCACACACCATCTAGTAATAAACGAAATAAAAAAAACTTCAAGGAAACAAGAAACAAACTTGTTGACAAAAAAAAAGGAAGTTATAAATAGCCTTTAAAATGAAACCAGTAAGGACATAAAAATATACCATATTTCTTTGTTTATTTTAACTTTTTGACCTGTTTGGAAATATCGGTATTGCTAGTTATCAATACATTATTTCGGGGTAGCCTTCAGATTTGTAGTTTTTTAATTTGTTTTCAGAGAAAATTTAAGAGTTTAAAAAATACATATTATTCTGTTATTCCAAATAATTTATTTCTAAATATAGATAGTATTTTTTTTTTACAATGTAACCACTAGTCCGAACTAACCACTGTTAATCACACTAATGTCATAAGGAAAATTAAAAAATAATTAAGAGAAAATATATCAGCATTTGCTTAGAAGGATAGTAAGGAACTATTTAGGATAAAATACCTTTAGTCAATTCAACCTTAATTCAAGCCACGACTACGTCACTACTGGAAACCAGTCTATATGAGTCCGACCTATAGTCTCCATAACCACTGATGCTGGTACCGTCACTGTAAACCATCATAACTTGATCACTTATCTCTTTCAAACGTTGATATTGAATAGGTTTTGTTATTTAACGTTCACTTTCTAAGCGAATCAGTACGTCAGAACAAGATCTAAAAATTAACTTAACCTAACACAGTACAAGTATTACTAAACGCCCTTCCTCTAAACCAAATATTTTATAAGTGAACAATTGGTTAAATTTATACAAATACAAATCATCATACCCTTCAGATTGAACTAGGATATAATTTAATTATATATTTTCATTAGTTTTCTAGCATTGCGTCTAACTATCTATTTAGGTTTTTCACGTATGTACCAATCACGCAAGTGTTAAGGATAAGGAAGGTTGTATTTAGAGGAAGTGTAACTACATTTTCTTGGTGGTAGGATGGAAAATTATTATGAAACAAACCCACCCTAGTTAAATCCTCAATCTCCCTATCTTCGGCAGTCAAGTCTATAGTGATAATGATGGCTTAGACCAGTGGTGCCCAACGGGTGGCTCATGGGCCAAATGTGACTCTTACATTGTCCTGGAAAAAAATTAAAGAGAAACTCCCGATGACAGATGTGAATTATCTGATGATTCAAATAAAAGTATTCTCATGATTTAATTTTACTACATTTATTTGATTAGTGAAAATATGCATAAATGTAAATTTATAATGCTAAGTTGTTTTGCGAAAGTGTGCGTAGGTGCGTGCATATTTCACTATACATTTTTGGGAGATTATTAAAAAAAACTGGCAATAAGATTTAAAAGATTCTACCAAAAAATACATGTTTTAATAATTATTGAAAATAATGTTTTATGAAGGGTTTTATAGGCCTGTACAGCCCTTTAAGTGCAAACTAATAATCAGATTTGGCCCTTGGGATGAAAAACTTTGTAAGTTAAGTAATCTCGACCAGTTTCGAACCTTGATCTTCCTTTCAGAGTTATGGGTAGTATGTAATTCGTGCAATATCTGCAATATTTAAATAAAGACAAATGATTTGGGGTTTTAGGTAAAAGACTATACAAAAGTTCAATACGCCTTCATAAATAAATAAAAGAGAAGGGTAAATTTAACAAATACGAGGAATGGGTAGAAAAAGGTTTCATGTAATGGAAACGCTAATTGCGCAATTTCTAGAGTTACAGAGAATTAATTACAATGGATTTGGTTGAGTGTAGGTATTCGGGGGCGGGGGGGGCGGGGTGGGGGTGGGTCTCGCCGGAGGTCCCCGGGGGCACCCCCCACCCGAATCCGGGCCCCCTAGCACCG
>CABFWO010000423.1:232193-320298 GCA_902155825.1 Timema genevievae
GTGGGAGTAGGATAGCAGTAAAACTGGACCGATAACAATAGAAAAATCACACACACACACACACACATTGAAAAAAAACAGACACAAAAGGACCGTCGAATTTAAACTACATTGGTGGGTTCTTTATCTCTTTTTTTAGATTCGATATTTAAGCAGGTGATTTATTGAGTTGTTTTGGATTGCGAGGGGAACTGGGGTCATAGAGGGTTGTAGTAACGGTCGAAACTGTATGACGTGAAAGAAGGGAATGAAAGTGGATTAGTCCGACTTTGTCTGTTGGGAGAGGTAGAGAGGGTAGGAAAGGGGGTGTGAACGCGGGACAGATTGGCTCCAGCTAATTACTTTTTTTTCTGGAAATTTTTTAAAGGCATATATAGAGAATTCCACATACTTTTTGTGGTGGTGGAATTGAAAATTGAAAATTAGTGAATAGAGGTAGAGCCAAAATAGATATGTGCACTTTATGGTTTAATAAAATATACAACCCTATTTGGTGACCACGTGGTCTAAGGAGTCACACTCGCAGTAGACTAGACTGCTGATGACAGGGAGATCGAGGTTCAAATCATGGTCGGGTGTACTGAGAGTAATCTTTCAATATAGTTTTCCACTCTACCTCCAGGCAAATGTGGGTACACCTACTATACATTTAACTTAAAATCATTAGCGTGATTAGTACATAAGAGTATAGCGGGTAGTAAAGTACCGTGCTTATATATATAAGCACATTAGCGTGATTAGTACATAAGAGTATAGCGGGTAGTAAAACACTGTGCTTATATATATATATTATATATATATTTTATATATATATTATATATATTATATATATTATAAAATATATATATATATATATATATATTATATATATATTTTATATATATATTATATATATATTTTATATATATATAAGCACAGTGCTTTGCTACCCGCTATACTCTTATGTACTAATCACGCTAATGATTTTAAGTTAAATGTATAGTAAGTATATATATAGGCGCTATTTTAATAATAGTTTATTATAAAAAGATATGTCTTGGACAATTATTTTTAATTTCTCGCTAACTTACAGGTATAGAAAGTATTGTGATTGTAAAAAAAAATTGAACTCGAGATTTTGATGAATCTCAACGTTTCATGACCCCCCAAATCAGAAAAAATTATTTTTGAATTTCCATCCGTCTGTCTGTACCTCCAACTAGAGCCTAAACTATTATACCAATCCGGCTAAAAATTGGTAGTCTATCTAGGGCTTTCATAAGGTTGCCCCAAGTAGTTTTTGGAATTGGATATCTAACCCTAAAATTAAGGGTAGCTCACCGAAGGGCAAAAAGAGAATAAATCAATTTTCTCAAAATCGGCTCGAACGATTTTGATTAAATATCATTTCAAAACATTTATAAATATTCCAAACAAAATGGCTACTCTCAATATTTCGGCAAAATGAATTTAAGGGCTCCATTCAGATAAGTAGATTATTTTTTTTTATCATATCACCAAAAGTATTTTAGATATGAATTTAGCTATCATTACAAATATGTAGATCTATTTATAATTCAAATATTTTATTAGAAGTGTCTTCTTATAAAACCAACAACTTTCAAGCTATTTGCATATATATATATTATATATATATTATATATAAATTTTTTTTTAATTTTCGAACATTGAAGGTAAAGTATTGCGACCGTAAAAATAATTTAACCTGAAATATTGATGAATGTCGACGTTTCATGACCCCCCAAAACCTAAAAAGTGGTCTTTGCAATGCCATCTATCTGTGTGTTTGTTTAAACTTAAAATTAAGAGTAGTTTAATAAAGGGCAAAAGAGAAAAAATCAATTTTCTTAAAATCGGCTCTTACAATTTTTATTAAAATTCATATCTAGGCGTTTATTAAGTTTATAAATAAACTGGATATTATAATTTTCCCATGAAAATGACACTTAGAGTACTTTACAGAAGCTGAAAATTCCGTATCGCTGTAACTATTTGAGATACTAAATACATTGTCATTGCCAAATTGTAGTACTATTAAAAATAAAAAACTTTTATATGAAATATATTTTTTATAAAACCAACAGTTTCTGAGATATTGGCAAATATATTAATACAATTTTGTGAGCTTTAGTTGTACAGAGATATTACTTAAGTTTTAAGGCAATAATTCTCCAATGCCATAAAGTAAATACATAAGTAGGTCTCTAAAAAAGTATGTTATTTTTCCTTAAACCTCTTAGGAGAAATGTTTGTACAACAATGATCTACCTTCATTTTAGACTCAATAGTCAATATTTACATTTTTTATTGGTCAAAATTTATAAATGAGGAATTTAATAGCAATGCGATGACATGAAGATGTGAAATACCTAATAAAATGTCAAAAATTGTAAATGGAAGTAGAAATTTAATACAAAGTTTTGAGCCTTGTGGATCCAATATTGATCTTTTTTATCGATCCATACATACAAATGAGGACATTAACTCTTTAAAAATAAAACTATAACATTTAAAACCGGGACTCAAAAGAATTTTACAAAAGTATAATCCAATTAATGCTTGGGTTTGCTAGTGTATATTATTTCCTTTCACATATATTACGAGTTTTAAGTAAATATCTCCATTTTTAAACAATAGAGTGAGAAAGTCAGTGCGGATTTCCGTACCATTTATTTCCTAAGAAATATAATATTTTAGATCAAAATAAATCAAACTCAATAATATTCAAATTATAATGACCCACAAATTTATTTTTACCAAAACATTACATGTAATTTTATGGACATATCGTCAAAAATAAGTCAGCTCAAATACAAAAAGATTTTTTTTAGTGAGTGTATGGAAGTTCCATTGCAAGGGATTTGAACTAGATTTACTTTCCAGAAAACATAGGCAAGTTCTGTCACCGTGTTTTATTATCGATTTGTTAGTCCATGACTCAATTCCCATCAGGGAATGAAAGGTTTTAATGAGTTTGCTTTCATAAGGTCATTAATATTGCATTCAATCGAAATGTTCAATGCACATGAAATAACCTCTATGTCGTTAACAGATAAAAGAACTGCGCTGCTCCGAATATGATAACGTCACATATCGATGTGTGGTGAAACAATGTAGTTCCACGTTTTATACCAAACCTGTGGGGTAAACTGTTATTACCAGGATGAATATCACTATCACGCGAGTAAATAAGTTACTGATATAGGCTGTAAGTAGCGCCGTGTGTAAGTGGCGTGCTATGGAAGATATTACCATCCTGCGGAATACAATCGTTAGAGGTGAGATTGCTTTTCTTAGAGACAATTTTTATGACATTACGACGATAGATACAACAAGACAGTATCCGCAGAAATGTGTACGCCACAGAAGATTACTCGATTTCCGCACGGATTCCTTGGTATAGTATGATAGGTGAATATCATGCTTGAACTTAACGACATACAAAATAACATAGGTGATCATTTTTTCTTATCAAGCAATGTTCGGAACTGCGCTGTATTTTATTCTTGAGAAAAGGAACTTGGTAATGTGGGTGATCTTTCACACAGATATTCCTATAACTAAGCCCAGTCAACACTGTATTAGGAACTATAACTGTATTTTCCTCTTGTTTATGCGCTTTTTGTAAAGGTCCCTCAGTTCTGCACAATATTGATATGCCTGCCCGGCTGGCGCCAGTGCAGAGACATCCAGGACTTAATCTCGGGCTTCTGGGTACCCGGACTCCTCACTGACAAAGATCATGGATGAGAGACAAAAGAAACTACGTGTTCATCAACCCTCCACCATAAAGTAAAAAGAAACAAACAAGATAAAAGATTGGTCTCAAAACAAACACTTCAAACACTTAAAAACACACTTATAATTCCCCACAACAACAAGAATTGACAATTTCCACACATTAAAAACAACAATCAGTTACATCTCTTCATTATTTTTCTTCCCTTTCTTTTTTTTTCCAACAATCAACAAAACAAATTCATCCACCACCACCAACCATGAACAAAAAAACTCTCTCCCCCTCGATTTCTATACTTAATTATTTAACTAAACAAATTACTGCCTATTTAAATTTACCTTTAAAATCTATATGACCTTTTAATANCCTAACACCATATCAGGGATTGCCCTCCAATATGTTGCCATTTTGACAAGCCTGCAATCCAGTGGGGTGCATCACCGGTCCTTTCATTTTGTCAGATACAGTGAGGAAACATATCAGTTCTTATTCATAGAAATAACAAACTTATGTGAGTTTCACGATCTGCTCTTTTAATAAATTCGTCATCAATTTTGAAATTGCAATTCACTCAGCAGCGAGTGTAATTTGGGCCTATTTATATATTATTGGCTGCAAGTTTCGTTTAGGGCAAGCGTGGTCAGAGAACTTCATTAAATTAGGACTAGGCAAAGAGTTTAGTAAAAACAAGGACCTGCCGTTGGCTTCTTAATTCGTTCGGACTGCCATACCTGGATGAAATGAAAGCACACCCAATATTATGGCTGAGGGAACTGTAGATTCTATGGAGTAAAGCTTTATCTTCGCTCTCTCTCTCCCTCGGTTAACTGTTGCCAAATCTCCTCGCTCTAAGCTATGTATGAAAGTTGTTCTGAGGTAAGAAGGAGCTACTGGCAACCTCGACTAAGCAGCGTTGCGAAACTTGTCTTATATTTGAGGAGAGATTGACCATACGAAAACAAGAGAATGACAGCGCTGGTTTCCCAATAGTAACCATGTAATTACCTCAGAGATTATATCCACTTTAGGATACTCTTTCACAGAAAACATAATATCTGGTGAACCTCAAAGCAACGCCATTGTGCGGCTGTCCATGGCCTATTTGATTGAAAATTATGTTGCTCACGACTAACATTTTCATATCTGGGCTGATCAGTCATCATATTGTTGTCAAAAAATATCAAATTGCTGTGAATCATTTCATCCTCAGCTCTTGGCCTCGTTATACCTTCCTCATCCTAGTAAATATGCGTTTATAAAAGAACTTGCCAAGATTCACCAAACTATTTGCATACAAATTAATACTAGTTCTGACTTAAAAATACCTGTTTCGTGATAGATAAGACTAGAGTTGTCAGTTTAAGGAAAAATAAATTACGTGATTTCAGTAGGTTGATGTTTTAATTCAGAAGCTTTCGAACCACAAAATAAATGTTCGTGTGTGTAAAAGAGATAATGGACCTGTTTTGAGTTAATATGCCTAATATGTGATGATCTGAGAAAATAAACGAATTAATTATTTCACTAACCCTATATTTTTCCTATTGATTTTAAACATTCAAATAAGTCAGTTTTTCAAGGACAGAGCTTGATGGCTGATGATGATGACGGATTTGAACTATGTACGTGTCTTTTTTACCTTTTAGCTCTCGTGGTGGAACTCAGCTTTTCCCATTTTTAGCTGGCTTTTCATAAAAAAAGTTTATTTTTTTGTATCTAAACTTTTATTTTTCATCAAAATATAAAGGCATGAGCATGTGACTGACTGTGTGTTGCCCCTATTAAATTCTAACTAATTGATAGAACTTGGTCAAATTGTGAAAGCATGGACCAACCTCAGGGAACAAAATGTTTTTTATTATATTTTTCATTGTACTAACAAATTTGAAGGTAGGATATTGTATTTTCTAATTTTAAATCAAATAGAGAAGAAAAGAACGTTTATCTACAATAGAAATATCGTAAAGTTAACTAATTTTCTTCACGCTTTAGTTTCCGATAATGTCAAACATCGACAAATCTCAATACCTAATTAGTTTATATTGATCGTTATGTTCAATACAAGGAGCCTGGGATCACTGATAAGAATATGATTAAAACTACTTCATCAAGATATATTCAATTTGTTTAGTCATTCTATATTTTATAAATATTATTATATAAAAAGTAAGATTTGTTTTTCATCATTCATGCAAATTTGACATTAATTATTGGTTTAATCTATTTAAAATAGCTATTATTATCATACTCTATTATCTTACGTTGCTGCTAATTTCAATTTGTAACCCAATTTTATATTTTACATTATTCGATTAAACACTATAATATATTTCTACTTGTTTTTACACTATATTGTGTACACCACAATGTTTTTAACTTATTTTATCATAAATATCTTTTCTCAATCATCATATTATGCTAAATAATTTTCTTAGTAAATGTAACATTGATAAATATTCGTGCATAAATTTCACGATATAAGTTAACTATAACAAGATAAATGTATTTTTTATTTATAAATATGTGTTTATACATATGAATATGTTTACTACTCACAGATTGTTTTGCTTACTCTCGGTCCCCGAGTTTCTCTTATAACTTTCAAACTAATTGACGTAATTGGTATATGAGAAGCACTCAGGGGTGGTAGCGTGTGAAACACCCTGTAAATAACTCCCTTGGAACTAATTTAATTACTAATACTTTTTAAAATTAAATATTAACGGATTATAATTAGCTCACCAATAAACTCTTGGATAATCCAGACCCTCAGTTACTTATAAGTTGGTATACCGTTGATATAACTAGTCATTCCTGATTTAGACGGTATTTCCGATTATAGGAAATCATGGTTAGAATCTGTTGGGGTGTAATATGTTGTTGGTTTCTCAAAGGATTCCTAAACGGCTACCTCCGCAAATGAGAGTACACCCCTCTCAAATTCTACCTTTCTCATCACCATTAGTATATTTTTAAACACCAATACTATAATGCACTTTTTGAACCAACTGATTATACCATCACACTACTTATAAACTATTCTAAGTATAGAATAAACACAACACCCAGATCTCTGCCGTTAATTTATTATTGTGAAAGAGCAACCCAAATTTAACCTGTGATACATTTTTTCGACCATACTGCTAATCCAGCCCGGAACCCTTACTTAATTAGCAGACATACTACTAAATGAGCTAAGGTGTCAGACTCTTCAGCGTAATTAATGTATGTGTATTGCGTATAGCCCGAACGAGTGCTGAAACATGGAAAGAGGTACCTACAGTGACCTTGGTAGAAAAAAACAAGGTGTTGGAAAATAATTGAGCAAAAATAATAATTAATTTTATTATATCAATATATATTATAGTATTGTATACAATGTCAAATATTTAATTAAAATATATCTAAGTGAGATTAGATGTTCTTTATTAACTGTGTTATTTACAAAATAAAAAAGTTTAAGTTCAAAAAAATATTTATCGTGACTAAAATTTACCTTACATAAATGGTATAAAAGGTTTTATCAACACTTTTAACGAAACAAATACCAAGTTTATTAACCATTACTCTGTTTTTTCTATTGGTACACTTCAAATTTGGATCACTGCAAGATAAATATCACGAGTATTTTTTTCAATGTTGGCTACAATGTATTATCACTTTTTTATATACCTTTGTACGCGTATTACCACTGGTACGAGAAGGATCTTAAGTTGTAGATGTTGGGGATGCGAGAAAAGTTAAGTGTTTTTGTAGTTTTTATATAAACATATTTTTTTGACAAAATAAATAAAATATTGCTCCAGTTGAAACAAAAAGTTTAAATTTCTTCAAATGGTGATAACAACAGTTGTGGAATATCTCTCATTGGCGTAATAGCATTTAATGAGAAACTTTTTGTATTAAGAAAAGAAATTGCCAATACTCATTAGATTCCAGGAATTCCTTGACATATATTCAAGAAATGTTGATATCACCACGTGAAAAAATTTAACTCCTTGTTTATACTGGAAATTTTTTAATTTTGGTTCAAAATATTGTTCTTCTATAAAAAAAAAACTGCCCCCTTCTCACGTTTCCTACACTTCCATCTTAATGGATACCTCAAGTACTACTGAGTTTGATAAATTATTATTATTTTATAACAGTGGCCTTGATACACAAATTAACACATATTTAGACTGTCATGGACTTTATTAATATATCTTGGCCTGCTGAAGATGGGAAGATCGGGACTCAAATCCCGGTAAAGCTTTTATTTAACAAATAGTTTTCCACTCTCCTCCCATGCAAATTCTGCTAGACAAGCTTATTAATAATACTTTATTAAAATTTGTAATGATTGTTCATACTTAGACAGCCGGTATTTGTTTAACTATAATTTTATGAAGAGCTGGAAGGGGTACGTTGAATAAAGCATGATCCCCAAGAGGTGTACGTTGATTAAGGTATGATCTCTGGAAAGGGTACGTTGATTAAAGCATGAACCCTGGAAAGGGTACTTTGATTAAAGCATGAACCCTGAAAGGGGTACGTTGATTAATCATCAAACCCCAAACGTGTACGTTAGCTACGCTATGGCTATAAAAGGATATGTTGGCAAAAGGGTTACGTTGTTTGTGCTATGGCCTCAAAAGGGTTACGTTGTTTGTGCTATGGCCTCAAAAGGGTTACGTTGGTTATTCTATGTTCCAAAAGGGTTACGTTGTTATGATAAGGCACCAAAAGGTGTGCATTGCTTAATTCATCCTAAAAAGGTTTACATTGGTTATTTCATGATCCCAAAGGGTTACGTTGGTAATGCTATGGTCCAAAAATGGGACCGTTGATTATGTAATGGCCTCAAAAGGGTTACGTTGGTTATTTCATGATCCAAAAAGGGATACGTTGATTATGTAATGGCCTCAAAAGGGTCACGTTGGTTATTTCATGATCCAAAAAGGGATACGTTGATTATGTAATGGCCTCAAAAGGGTCACGTTGGTTATTTCATGATCCCAAAAGGGCTACGTTGATTATGTAATGGCCTCAAAAGGGTCACGTTGGTTATTTCATGATCCCAAAAGGGTTACGTTGGTTATTTCATGATCCCAAAAGGGGTACGTTGATTATGTAATGGCCTCAAAAGGGTTACGTTGGTTATTTCATGATCCCAAAAGGGTTACGTTGGTTATTTCATGATCCCAAAAGGGGTACGTTGATTATGTAATGGCCTCAAAAGGGTTACGTTGGTAATGCTATGGTCCAAAAATGGGACCGATGATTAGGTTATGGCCCCAAAAGTGTTACGTTGGTAACGTCATTGCCCCGAAATGATTGCATTGTTTATGAAATGATCCCAAAAAGGGTTACGCTGGCTATGCCATGGCTCCAATCGGAGTACGTTGGTCAGCCATGGGCCTGGTATGAATTCGTTGGTTAGGCCACGGCCCCTCCCCCCCCAAAAAAATACGCTCTTGAAAAAAAATTTGGGAAACATGCGTCTAAAAGGTATTTCAATGACCTTCCGTCTATACATGGAATTCTTCTCGCATTTCTCTCCGTCGTGTGTGGACCTCGTCTCTACGAAGCTGACACTGTCAGCACTCCTTCCTTACATTCCTGCTATTTTAAGTGTCGGTGGCTTGTGGTTGGTCCAACATCACTTCTCTCTCTCTCTCTCTCTCTTTGTGCTCTGGTCCGTATACCATGTGTGACCTCTCCCTAGCCCACCCCTAGACATCGCAGTTAGCCCATGCGGTTTTCAAGGGTCTTCTTCTCACCCTTCTTTTCTAAATATATTGCCCATCCAACCACCCTATCTCCACCTTTCTTTTTCGCACCTTCTGCTGTCTTTCGACCTCTAAAAGATCTCGTGAAAACACACACACAAAAAAAACCAAGCTTAACAGACAGGTTGGGTAAATAACACGTTGACAGCGTTTGATCCAGGTCAGCTTGTTTTTGTTATATTAGTTCTGATGCGAGGAAACGTTAGCAGATACGCTTTAAACTGTCTATAAAATATTTAAATCACCATAGGAAAAAACTATCTAATAACTTATATTTAGATTACCATAGAAATAATCTCGCTTATAACCTATATTTAGATTACCATAGCAAGAACCTCTCTTATAACTTATATTTAGATTACCATAGGAAGAACTTCTCTTATAACCTATAACTAGATTACCATGGGAAGAACCTCTCTTATAATCTATATTTAGATTACAATAGAAAGAACCTATTTTTAGTCCAATATTTATTTATATAGGCATAAGAAGAACCTAGTAGCCAATATTTATATGGCTCCAAGAGGAGCCTATATTATAGCCAATGCATATCTTCATAGAACCTGTCTTTAATCCAATATTATTTCGCCATTTGAAGAATCTACCTTATAACCAACATCAAGATAGCCTTAGGAAGTACTTATCTTATAATATATATATATAATATTCTGCCATAGAAAGACTCTTCTTTGAACTAATATTTAGAAGGTCTTAGATATAACATATCTTCTAGATAATATTTATATCACCATAGCAACTAAATATATGTTAATTTATCATGAAAGGACCCTATCCGACAGTTCTGTGAAGAGTAATTATTTACTCCTATGCATTCATACGTCAAGACCACGTGAGCTACTTCTATACTTTCTGACCTATTTTTATCAATTCTTCGGCTGTATTGGAAACTCTGCATTCTTTCTTGTATGTTCTCTAAATGGTTTTATTTCCAAAGGGCAGATCCACTAAAAGAAACCCGATTAGAAAGTTACATTTTTATTAACCGTATAAACTTTTCACACCCCCATAGAATAAAATTGTGTCCTCCAGCATGAATGATACGACGACTCCTGTCCTTCAAAGGCAGAAGTTCTGGCCATTAATGAATGAACAACTCGGGAGGACTTTATGCTGCCAATAGTAAAATGCCAACTGTAGGAATGCGCATATAGTGATGGATAAAGAGCGTGCATCACATTCCAATCAATTCTGTGATACAGTAGGCTTGAAATCCTAAATTTACACCAACAATACTGTACTTGGATCATTTATGATTAAACATTAATAGAGAAAAAGAGTTAATATATATTATTAAGAGAGAACTTTGTTGAAATATTAAATGATATTTGGATGAATCTGCATTGAAAGGGCCGATATTTTTGGCCATTTTAGAACGCTTTCACATAAAAACACTGTGCACAAATCTTCATTATGTCATAATAGGGATATATTGTAGTTGTTAACAAGAAACTTTGTCGCTTTGTCCACCCATTGTCACCGCGGAAAATTTCGAGTAATCATTCAAATACGAATGCACTGTACACATTTATGTCATATCGTAGGTCTTTTCTTTTCCCAAACCTCGCGCGAGTCGGGAGCTGAGTTGGGCCTGCTATGATGAACACTCTTAAATAGTCAAGCCGAGTTGAAGATGGCTACGTTTTCTGATATCCCCTGATCTTAATTGATCACACACATGTAGCTGACGATTTCCACACGTCCATCACATACTCTGCCTTACAAGTATGTGTGAATAATGACCCTGGTCATTGGGATGATTGATCAGTGGTTAGAATATTGGCGTATTAAGCCAAATGTCCCGGCTTGATTCCCTTGTCCAGGTGTAATTTTACAATTTAAAAGATAAAAATATATTTAAAGAAAAGATAGGTTATGCAAAACCCATTGATTGGTCTGCTCACTCCTTAGAGTTAAATCCAGTGGATACTTTTATTTCTACTGCTATCCGAAGGCGATTGTTTACATTACCACCATTAAAATCGTTGCAATTCTCAGCCAAAGCTTCCATAAAATCTGAGAAAAGCCTGTCATTTTGGACTGGACAAGAAACTTTGTGATAAAGCGATTACAGGCTTGCATTTAGCTACAAGGTGGTCATTTTGAGCACTGTCTGTAAATATACTCAACTACACACTGATGGAAATAAAAAATAACTATAACTCAGAAATAGGGTCAATAGAACACTTTTTTGTGTGTGTAAAACATAAGTCACCAAACTACGGCCCGCGGGCCAAATCCGTCCGAGGGAAAATGTTCATCCGTCCCGCGGATGCTTTGAACATAAAAAAATCACTAGTATTGAAATGGTAGTTCTGCTTAATGCAATATATAAAATCCACGATAGCCGCTTTCCATAAAGTGTATTTTGAGCGGAAGGTTTGGTCACAGGGTTCGTTTCTGATTTGAGGAAAAGGGGGGGGGGTAATTATGTTGGCTACACAGCTTACATTTTAGTCATGTTTAACTATGGTTATAAGATATGCATATATCTAAATGAGATTTAGATTGAAATGATATATATATATATGTGTATTGTATGTATCTTGTTCAATCCGGCCCATCTAGCACTTTCAATATCCTAATGTGGCCCTCTCATTAGTAAGTTTGGGAACCACTGGTGTAAAACCTTAGACTGTTTTTCTGTGCCAAGTTCACCCTTGAAGTGTGTTCCAAATGTTCCATGTACTCTGCCTATGGTTTAAAGAGACAATAGACCTACAAATGCCGTTTTATTTTGTTTTAGATTACAGATAATTTTATTTTGCAGTTCATCTTACTACCCGTTTGGTTATACGCTTATGTACTAATTACACTAATGGTTCTAGGGATTAGAGAGGTTATATTTATAGGAAGTGTGCCCACATTTGTGTGGAGGAATAGTAACAAATTATTTTTAAAAAATCACCCTCAATCCACTCGACTGAGATTCAAACTTCGATCTCACCGTCATCGGCAGTCTAGTCCACTGCAAAAGTAGCGCGTTAGATCACGTGGCCACCAAAGCGGGCTACGAATAGTTGAATATAAAATTATATTGAAGTTATCATTCTACAACCATAACTACCCGTTAAACTTAAAACAAATCAACTGAAACGATAATAGTTTAAACTTATCGCTAATATAATTTGTTCGTTAACAATTCATTGGAATCTGTTTTACTATCTCATTTATCCATGAATTTTATTGTAACACAAAAATGACTGAATATAGCTAGGAAATAATATCAAATAAGAAATCTGTTTATTTAAACATCTTTTCTCGATGTATTTGTGCCTTGACTTCAACCTCTGAAGTAGGTACTACATATTAAAGTTAATCTTGTGTAAAATAATATCTTTCTCTCATAATTGACCACCGGTTTTACTATTGATTGGCACTAATAGTTTCGGTCAAAAGTAATATCTTCCTAGCATTTTATTCAACCCATGATTATTTTATGAATAATAGAGGTTTAATGTATTATTTTTTCTTTGTTTTATCTCACCAATCATTCTATAAAGGTTAATGTGAAACAAAGTATTATTTTTAGTATTATTTTGAATTAAACTCAAATTTTAACTTTTATGGTTCTCCAATTTGCTTCAATCATTTGCATTCACCCTATTTCCTTTATTATTTTTTCCAATCTGTTTTTAAACTAAATCATTTAACTTAAAATTTGACACTATTTATCTTACTACCTCAATATTAAATTTGACATATTAATTAATCTCTCGTAGCCTCCTTAAATTATTTTATTAATCTTTTGTATACACTCTTTTAACTGACAGGTTTTCTAAAAACCTATCGGTTGCTTAGATCTTACTCCTTTTTAATATTTTAATAAAAGTATTTTCTTTGACACACATTTACAAACAATCATGGTACTATACAAACCGGTACAAATTAAAAACGCAATTGTTTAATTCTAATAAGGAAAAGAAAAAAAACACAATCCAAATATACAAATTTTTATCCACCCCAGCCGGTGTGGTCCAATTTACGTTTGTAAACAACGATGAAACCAAAAATCAAATAAACCTCTCATCAATATAGCAAATAAAATGATATCATGCTAGCTGGGGTATTATTACACACCCGTGTTTGTTCAAAATATCGTTATTCAGTGGAATAAAGCAATAACTACAATTATTGGGAGGAAACATATAAATGTGAAGAGAGATAAAGAAAATAGGGAGACAAAATGTTCTAACGATTGAGGTTGGGGGAAGGAAGAGTTGGCAATCGGAAAACAAATACATAAATAATGTATAAAATAAACTTCACTATCGCAGAGTCTTGTCAGACGTTTCATTTTGTTGAAAGTTCAGTTCTAGAGAGAGCCATGTTATATTCAGGAGTTGATATCGTCCAATACTTTGCACAGAAGATAGAAATCTTTTGCGAAGAACTTTCAAAAAAGTTTTTCCTCTGATATACACCTTAATATTTTAAGGAAAGGGGTAGGAATGGAATTTAACTAATAAATATATTTAGCAAAACCCAAACATCCCATCCAATAGCGGTGGCCAAACTGTTTAAGTCTTCAAACTCGTATTGCTGTTGATGAGTAAGCAGGGATTGAAGTTCCGGCTTAACGTGAACTGTGGTTATTTTCCTCTTCTGTCCAAGAAAGTTTTGGTGGATTTATTTAAATTTAATTTTCCTTGCCCTGTATTTTTTTTAAATAGCCCGGATAGGCAATATCAATAAGAAATTTACTTTGAGCTGATTTCTTGAGCGTTTTAATTCT
This sequence comes from Timema genevievae, assembly GCA_902155825.1. Lineage (NCBI taxonomy): Eukaryota > Metazoa > Arthropoda > Insecta > Phasmatodea > Timematidae > Timema > Timema genevievae. The sequence goes on from CABFWO010000423.1 coordinate 246,457, forward strand.
AATTTTAGAAATACTTATTTGACCCTTTTATGGTATTGATTTTATAGCATTTAGCTTCAGAAATAATTTTTCCCCAATGCACCTTTTGGGTGTTACATACACATAAACACACACACAAAACACACAACAAACACACATAAACACACACACAAAACACACACACAAAACACACAACAAACACACATAAACACACACACAAAACACACAACAAACACACATAAACACACACACATAAACGCACACACAAAACACACAACAAACACACATAACAAACACACACACGCTCATCTAAACACACAAAACACACAACAAACATATACACTCACATAAACACACAACAAACACATACACTCACATAAACACACAACAAACACACACACTCACATAAAAACACAACAAACACACACACTTACATAAAAACACAACAAACACACACTCACATAACACAGCCGCAAAACACACAGCAAACACACACACTCACATAAACACACACAAAAAACACACAACAAACATACAAACACACACACAAAACACACAAACACACACACACTCTCACATAAACACACACACAAAATACAATAAACACATACACACCACACACACGTATTTATATATGTATATATAAGAAAATTATTGAAAGTTGGGTAAATATTAAAAAACTCATAGTTGACCCTTGATCACTTTATACCTGTTTTGTATTTTCCCGCCAGAAGACTAAAATATGCTGATGCTACCTGGTTCAAAACTGATGTTCTTCAGGTAGTTTGTTGCTCTTTGTTTTGAAACGCAATTCCTTGTCGTCCTTGACCATGAATGAAGTCTATAAACCACTATTTCACATCGGTAGTTTCCTTATCAGTCAAGACTTCCTTTGTTCAAGAAATGAGCCGTGTTAGGACGTAATATACAACTTGTACATAAATCATAAGCGTTATTTAACATCAAAAGCTCAAGTTCTTGCTCCTTTGACGGCAAATTTTTTTTGGTAGTACCGGAAGTGTCAACAACAAGAATTTTAGAATATTATTTATTTTACCCCACACCTTTTACAACATGGTCTAGGTCATCAAGTTAGTGAGGGAGGGGATTGATATTGATGGGGAAGTCTAGGTTTAAATCTTATTTGGGGTTCATTTCTTAGTGGGTTTTCAAACCTTGTCATTATGCTTTTTCCATCTTCTCATCCTAGATCCTAGTTGAATAACTCTCGTGAAATGTATATCCCTTTATATATCTCTATGTACAAAATATATATCATAAAGTTAAATTAATTAGTTTGAAATGAAACATATATATTAGCTTAAAATCTTACAGAAATATTTTAACATTACAGCCAGAGTCATTCGTTTTGTAATATTTGTCAAATTGTTATTTCATCTTACTTAGACTTCAACTAAAAGCAAAGCCATTATTATTGTTGTAACTATTCTTGACGAGATTTTAATGGTAGACCCAAGAAATATAGAGGATTTTCGCTGGAAAGACCGGGGTTTGAGCACAGGTTAAGTGTACTAGAAGTGTTCTTTCTTCAACATAATATATTCCATATCTCATACAAAGAAAATCATATTATAGTTCTTTTTAAATTATCCCTAATCCTCCTATTGTTGTGGAATGGATGTTTTCCTTTAGTAAGTATTTGTAACAAGGTGTATTAATACTAATATATATTGACGTCTAAAATTTGATAAAAGTTTCTCTGTATAATAGAACAGAGTTAGACTAATTCCTGAAAAATAAGTTTATTTATTGAAAACCTAGATTATTACTTAGATTATTTATCATAATGAAATGGATCCCTCTATTTCTGAAAAATTGTAAGCTAAGCCCGTAACTATTTCTATTTCGATAGCATCCATGAGAGTATCAAGACTTCGAACTATTTACTTTTTGTAAAATATCTCAAACATTTGTTGCTAAATCGACTTTATTTGTCTATAAAATGACATTAATATGTTATGAATTAATGTGCTAGTAATGGTGTGCCATTAATAATTAAAAAAACATTTATTTATTTAGGAAAGTAACGCTGTCTTCTTTTACTGCCAACTTGTTAAGTTCACTAAAGCTTGCCGCCATTTTATTAATTATACTCTCGTTCTTCTTGACAGCAACTCTATTTTGATTAAGTTGAATATAATATTTTCACTTATCAAAATAATTAGAGAGTATACATTTCACTGACCCTTTTTTATGCCTTGGTTAAATAAAGCTTGAATTTTGAAGTTTTACTCTGATTAATTCACCTTTTTCATTAACATTTAAAAATATGACATCTGGACACGGGAATCTAGCCTGGGACCTTTGGCTCAGTACCCCAATGCTCTAACCCACTGATATATCCATGAACCTTTCCGTGCCCAGGGTGATTCTCCACTCATATTTTAAGGCTAAGTCTGTAATGAACGTGAGGGAATCGTCGGTGAAGTATGTGGAAGTGAATATTTGCGTACGCTTGAGAAAATTTGGGAAAAAATGTTTCATTTTTATTGGAGGTATTTGTGATTTTCTCAAATAATATAAAGCGATTTTTGTGCTGAAATCTATTTCTATCCGTGAATCGATAAACAGAAATGCGTTTTTTAAGACAATTTTAAGTATTTACTTAGTATAAATGTAGGTTCTCTACTATAAACATCTGAAATTCTTTTCTATGTAAATTAATGGAATAAGCCTTGTGTGCAAGGACTGGCTGATTCAGCATTGTATACCAACAATCCTCAAAATAAACAGTCCCTTGTTGTTAGTTAATATAAGCCAAGCTTTTGCAATGAGTGTCAATACAGAGTCGCAAGTTGAATAAACACAGGGGAGGGGGGGAACCCGTAAATGTAGTATATAAACTTTGAGTTTTCGAGTCAAGCGAGAGTAGAAGGGGGGGCAGAGTCTTGATGGGAGTCCTACCAGACTACCACTTACTTGCCGAGGGAGAAAATCCTGAGGTAAGTCCTGGATTATATCTGGGTTGGAGCAAATTATCTTTTCACGGGGGTTCGATGACCAGGGGAGAGTCAAATTATAATTTGCCAAGTGAACATGAAAGGCAGGGGGGAGTTAAGCAATTTGGCTCAGTAATATACGTCAATCCATCTAAGACTACAGACGAAAACTCAAAATACTTCTAGATAGGATCCATGGACAGTTGGAACAAGGAGACTGGCCCCTACCTATCTTCTGTCATTGATATTTCAAGCCCATGTTTATTAAACAAGCATCACAATGTACTTCTCATTAATTACATTTTATGTAAATCCCTCTCTTTGGTACCACACTTAGCTCCACCCCAAAAAGCCCATTTTGACAAATAGGCTCACGGTAGCCGAGGGGAGTTGGAGGGTGACCACACTTATAAGCTGCTCCATAGTGTGATTCGTAATATTATTTATTTTCGGTATTTAGCGTGCACTTCCTGAACAGACTAATTATATCAGCACACTAGAATTTCTATGAGCGAGGGCAAAAGGGCCTAATAATTTTTCTGGGAAAGTTATTTTCACACAACCTCCATGGTTATTTTACACACCACAATCTATATGGGGCTAATGGCTTTAATTTCCCTCTGAAGCAAGTTGTGCTACGGATTTTTATCGCTCAAGAAAAATCCGTTGACCCCAGCTGGGTTTGAAACCATGAACATCAATCTATGAGGTGAGCACCTTAGCCCCACCGAGGTTGACATTCTTCATGTTAGTTCTGTTGTTCAAAGAGTAGTGGAGAGGACATTCAGAATATTCATTTTTAAATGCATTTTGATAAAATATAATTTCCTTGGTTTTTTGTTCTAAGCCTCTCAACTAACATAATGATAAATGTGTTGCTATTGAAATTAGATAACACCTTAAAAGACTCAACTATATTGGTTTCAGGGTAACTTAAAGATTTGAATATAGTTGAAAAACAAATCGGAAATCAAGATCCATCTGCCTAGACATTATGCTTTTTCATCATGACCAGCGAGGTCAAGACATATACATACAGGGAAATATGGAACGATCTTAAATATAATTTAACTTTAAGAATATACTGTATATTCTTATAAAAATAAGATTTAAAAATAGAACCTCTCAAAATTAAGTATAATTTTATTAAATCCGACGTCTAACTTATTAGAGATTTTTATTTTAAAATCATATATATTACTAGCTGGTGTACCCGTTATTCTTACTGGTAATATATTGTAGAGTAGCTTTGTTTTTTTATTGTATACAATTAAACAAAAGAAAAAGTAAACTAAATCTTAAATTATGTTTAAATAATAATCCTTGAATATCTTAAATTGTGTTATTAAACCTGACAAAAGGGCTGACTAAAAAAATCTCAAAATAGAGATCTAGTCTGAACATGTAATACAAGAAGAAATTTCTTTTGAAAAATAAGCTATTACTATTTTAACTCTTGCCTGTTTTCGCTAGTAAAACAAGAAAGTGTGACACAGCATACGTAATTTGTTGCTAAAGAGTTAAAACAAATTAATGTTACATAGTAACAGTTTGGATTTTAGAAAATAAATAAATATTCATTTTTACGTTTCTGGTCAAATTCGCTTCTTTATTTGGAATCCCAATACTACATTTTGGTTTTCAGGCATTTTCTTAAGACCTATTGGAATTCCAGATTCTATATTTCAAGGATGCTTAAAAGTGTTCTAATAACTTTTGTGAATAGAACAATTTCAAAGCTATATCGAATTAAGAGATTAGACATCTGGCTGCACGCATTATACAATATTTGCTTTTACAATATAATGATAACCATGACAATCCCAAATCAAATATATCAAACAAAACATTTAAAAAAACTTTGAAATGAAACATTAATCAGCCCATAAAATGAGTGAACAGAAGAATTAATTTAATAAAAGAAAAAGCCATATTTGCCTAGGATCGATCGTAAGATCTAAGAAAATAAATTATATACATTGTTACAAAAACAAATAGGAACAAGAGCATCACAATTTAACAAGGAACATACATTATGCAATAGGCTGTTAGAGAGAGACGGATTGTTCCCTGCAATAAACTTTCCAATTTCAATTTTCTACTAGAGCAAAAAGTTGTTTTTTCTAATAGTTTGTGAAATTTTGAGCCCCCGATTTCATGGATCCATATTTAAAATTAAAATTTTCATTATTTTATAATTATTGTAATTATTGTGGGTGGTCTTTGTAATGGTTACAGATAATACATTTTTCTACTACACATAGAAATATATTTTTATATTAGTTTGTGAGATTCTACGATTTTTTAATATTAAAATTAAGAAAAAACTTTAATTTTTTCTAGTTATCTGTGGTAGTCCATCCACCTTTCTGAAAAATATCAATTTTCTACCAAACCAAAGATTAAAGTTTTTTTTCTATCCCCCACTTCCTCCGTTCCCCCTAATCCTCTTATCAGTGTTAGGAAATTAAATGTTCAGACACTTATGGCTATTTAAGTTTGTCCTTCTATATGTAAATATTTAAATTTTCTACTTTACGGAAAGGGTTTGATTCCATTAGTTTCGGAGAATTTTGTCTGCTGATGATGCTAAGATTGGGGCTGGAATCCCGTTTGTTGTACTCAGGATGGATTTTTAATGGATTTACACGATCCAACCTTGCAAATGCAGGTACACTTACTCTTTATTAAAGTTTTTCTCATCCATAACACATTAGCACAATTATTAATTTTTAAGTTTATATAACCAGCGGTTAGTAAGACGTGGTGATAAAAAAAAAATGCTATAGCCCATATTGATAAGGTCTTTAATTCCCAAATAGTTGTCAATAATGAATTGTAGCAGTTATTTGAGTGATATTTCATAATCTGTATCAAAAGTCATACATCCAGTAGTTAAACCAGCATGCTGGAAGCAGTTCTGAAAAGTGATCATTGCCACACTCCTCCATGCATTGTCGGCAAAAGGTAAAGCATATAGAGCTGTACCCTGTTTGTATTTGGAGGTTTGAAGCCTAAGAGCCCACATGGTGGTGGGAGGGGTTGTCTGCACTCATCCTTTAGTCCAGGGTACATTGATTGTCTGCAGTGATCCTTTAGTCCAGGGTACATTGGTTGTCAGCACTCAGCCTTTCGTCCAGGGTACATTGATTGTCTGCACTCAGCCTTTCGTCCAGGGTACATTGATTGTCTGCACTCAGCCTTTCGTCCAGGGTACATTGATTGTCTGCACTCAACTCTTGGTCCCCTTCCCATTCATAAATTTCAGTTTATATATGCCCTACCAATTTAAAAACTTTTATAGAAAAACTGTTCTTCCAAGTCTTAAGTTCAAACACCAATAAAGGTTTGTTTCCAAATAGTTGCAATTTTAGAATGAGGTTTTTCCTTGGACCTTTTAGTTTTTAAGTTCACTATAACAAAAAATTACTGTTCACAATAAAATAATTTTGTAACATAATTAAAATGTATGTATTTTGGAAAAAATAAATTTATTTCATTATAGCTGGATATTTACTAAAACTGAGTCAACTTAATCCAGAATTGGGTAATGTATATTATAGTAAAATACAATAAGAAGCACATCAGTAAGTTTCTTTGATTACGCAGGCCTATTCCAAGTTTATACTTTTCTTAGTTTTGGAGATAGAGTGGTAGTAGTAGCGCTATATTAGGTATAAGGCCATAAAATATGTAGAAGTTAAAAAAAGTTCATGATTCACATTCTTAAGTTTCCCTGGGTACATATGCTAGGCTATTTCCTTACATGTGTACTGGTTTGGGAGATATCAACATATTTCATTACGTGAGTTAAGGCATCAAACTCACACTATAATGTTTACGTTAGGATAATAAATCTGAGATGCACTCACCCATATTTCATCAAGCACGTAAATCTATGCCAAATGAAAGGTTCTTTTTCTTGGTTCTAGTTTTAACTGAAGTAGTGTTCAAGTGGTTGAAGATGTCAGGCTCACATAATAGTTTATAATAATTTAACGCTCAATTTCACACACCTTGGTTTTCTATGATGGGAATTTAAATAATCATATTTCTGGATTTTGAAGTAGCTCGGACTGGCAACTAAGTTGCCCAGGGTATAAGGGTTTTACTACAAATAAAATTGTAAAAAAAAAAAGTTTGAGATGCAACTCTTCAGGAATTCCTAATTTCCTTTGCAAAGTTTCTTGGTCTTGAAGTAAAACTGTTATCATCCAAATGTACACACGAATTTATTGTATTATTTCAATGTTTTCTATTAAGATTAAGTGGCCTTTTAATGGGTAGAATGTATATATTTGTCTGAATATTTAGTATGAACATGTAAGATCAACTCAAATAAAGATTTTGGATGTTACCTACGTGTAAGTTTTACTTGTTTAGAAAATACTATTTGCCTTCTTATGTAAACACAAAACAAACAAAAAGTTTCTATTTGGATTTAAGATTGAAATTTATTTTGTTATTATTTTAGAATTGCAGTTGATTTGTCGATCAAGTAAGAGAAAGAAAAATATTCTAAATTCAATAAAAGAATACAAAGATTGGTTAAGAGGTTTAAGGTGGGGATTTAGGGAACGAGAGGAAAGATAAGTGTTTTTGCAGTTTTTATGGCGAAACATTTTTTTACAAAATAAATACTCTTTCTTAAGTACAAATATAGAATATAATTTTTTTTCACATTTGTTGAATGTTTCTCACGATCATTGTGGTATTATCTAATACACGTTTTAAATTGAGAGAAAATTTTCAATAAATTCCAAAACACGATTGAAATTAATTAAAGAAATGTTGAACCCACCATGTGAAGAAAATTAAACTCTATATTTCTACTGGAGCAATATTTTATTTATTTTGATCAATATTTTTAAAAAAAACAACGCAAATCTCTGACACTTTCTCACGTAAGCTACATCCCCAACTTTAAACAGTATATTTTAAAAACATCAATTTTATTGATTACAATTTATGGAATGCTACTAAAGTTTCATCTAAAATATGTTATTGTTAATGTCTCTTAATACAATCACCTAATTTATATTTAGCCATTTTTCACTACACATCTGGGCTATTCGCATTTTAACTAAATAGGGTATGGAGAAGTAAAGTATAGTTGATAGGAAATGTACTCACATTGGCGTGGAAAAAGATAGTATAAAACAATTTAGGAAAAACTATTGTCATTATGTCCTACTAGATTTCGAGCACTGGCCTTGGCATCGCCATTAAACCCCACTAATTGAGCATGTGATCTATTTCACGTGCCTATTGATTCTTTTAGCAAATTATCGATATTGATAATATGTAATACTCGTTTTAATATGCAGGTGATTTAAATCCTAGTCAAATAACAGCTAAAACGTTAAAATATTACTAAATAATACATAAATACATTTAGGCATTAATAAATAACCATTAATTAAACAACTACAGTGTAAAACTCATGTGCTTATCAATTTGCATAGCTCTAAACAAGTTTATCTCATGCAATCGGAGCAGTTAACCAAATGGAACATATATGAATTTATATTAACACAACCACACAATGCTCGAATAACAATATTACTCACTTCAATAAACTAAATAGACATGCTATTATTTGTTTTATTAAGCTAGATATTTAACGTATGATGTGTAAGCACAAAGCCATACCATCACGTGAATAGCAAAGTTAACTAAGACAGCACACACTAGATACTCAAACGAAAGGGAAAAAATTAGAAACAAATAAAATGGATGCTTAAGTTTGAAAAAGATTACCTTTGTTATAGGTTTTGGTTTTTAGGTTTAGGATTCACTAAGGCTGATGAGGACATACAAATTTCGAAATATCTCCATTAATAAAATGTTTATGAAGGCATTGTGAACAACTTAATATAAATTTTTTATTTTATTACATAAAAACTTTAGAAACATTTAAAATCAAGTTTTGACTATTTCTTACTCTTAACTATTGACGAAAACTTTGTGTTAACGGTTTCAACTGTAAATTAATTTATTGTTTCAATATACATATATATTAATCTACTCCAATAATTTTATCATCACAGTTGTGTTTTTTTAACTAGTTTTATTCTCAAAGATTAAAAATAGGTAACCTCCATTTACCCTGTAATATAAGGTAACAATATTATCTAGTATGATTCTACTATGGTGCATAAGATAGGACCATAGTGTAGTGTAGTGTAGTGTACGGTATGAATGCTTTCCTTTCATGATAAACCCACTGTATGTGACTTATTTTATTTTTCCTCCCTAACCTATCATTCATGCAGTATGAACAAGAGCTATAACCTAAAAGCGTTAGTACATTAATATTCTGACAAAATTATTTATGCTAAGTGTAAAAAGCTGCAGTCACTATCAACTCCCGCAGAGCTCAACTACTAATTATTTCAAGCCGTAGGCATATGTCAAAAACCAACATGCACGGGGACTTTTTCTACTTATTTTTCAAGAAAAAATAAGGAAAAACATAATATATATATATATATATATAAAGTTGTAGGCTGGAGAAAGTCAGTTCCATTCGAGTTCTGAATCAACACAAGAAAGTAATTAATTGCTTTAAAACGGTAATTATGTTATTAAGACCTAAGGCAAATTTATTTACGAATTTTGAGAATTCCTTTTAGTCACTTATGAATCCCGAACAGAATCTTATAAAACATGATAAACCAAAGAGGTTTGCTTTTAAATATTAGTTTTTTTTTATTCACTTAAGTTAATATTTTGTTTAAATTATTTCTTAATATTTTGTAAAAAAAAGTCTAATAGTATGTCAATAATCGTGTATAATTATGCATTTATGATATTATTCACAAATTTAGTTAAGTAATACATCCATTGATTTCGGGTCTGGTTACTAATTTTGTTTTATATTCTTGGGCTAAATCATCGATATGCAGGAAGAGAGATCTAAAAAAAATAGATTTGGTGATTATAAATATTTCTTAAATATATTTTAAACCTAGAATGGGATTTTTTATAATTACATTTTCGGATATCTTTCACACCTTGATACTTTGAAATTCTGCTTGGAAACAATATTTTAAATATTATTCAAAAAGTGACTCTATGTTGAACTAAAATATAAGGAAAATGTGGCCAGTTATGCATTTCATTTTGCATTCATTACATTTTCATGCCAGTTAGCTTACTCACAACAAAACCAATTCGATAAATTAATTTTGTTCAAACCTTTATGATAATGCTTTTTAAATATTTAATTAAAATTTAATGATTGAACTATGTGTGATGAAATGATCTGTGATGAAAACAATGTAAGAAAGTGATAGAGGGAGTATTTTGAGCAATGGTTTTGCTAAAACGCAGAGAAATTAGCATAGTATTGGGAAAATGTTATGATTAGTGAGATAATTAATGAGGCTGAAGTATCAAAAGCTATGAACGTGCTAAAGAATGGCAAAGCTGCGGGCGTAGATAGTATCACAAGTGAAATGTTTACGTGTAGAGGCATGGTATTATTTGGCAGATTGTGTGAGTTGTTCAATGTGTGTGTTGGTATTTATAATGTTATAAATGGCTGGAGGAATGTTGTCATTGTTCCTTTGTACAAAGGTAAGGGCAGTAAAATTTTTTTAATACTTATATGGCAATTAGTTTGTTAAGAACTCCAGGCATAATGATTGGGGGAGTTATTGAGAGGTTGCGTGATAAAACCGCAGACAAGATTTGGGGTGTGCAAAGTGGTTTTATGCCAGATGGGTGTTGCATGGACTAGATATTTGTATTTGAATAAATGATTGAGAAATGTATATTTGTTGTGCATTTGTTGATCTGGAGAAAGCGTATGATCTGGTGAAGAATTATGTTATGGAAATTTCCGAGAGAGTATGGTATGGATATATGGTAAGTAAATGCAATTATGGCGATGTATGGTTAAAGTAAAGCGTGCCTTAGGGTGATTGGAGCATTTAGTGAATGGCTTGACATTGAACAGGGTGTTAGACAAGTTTGTATTATGTATCCATGGTTTAACAGTATGAAGACGCACTTATTCAATACAATTTTATTTTTGTTATTCGCAATTTAGGTAAGGACCTGTAGGGCTGAAATAAAATGGTTGGGCTGAATTCTACTTCAGGTTTTGCTGCTTTCTTCTCCATCCTGCAATCTTTCAAACCAACGGACATCTGCTACACCCCACCCGAAGTCAGTGGCAAGACGTTCGACTTCATAATAGTGGGAGGGGGTTCCTCTGGTTGCGTTTTAGCAAACAGGCTAAGCGAGATCCGGAATGTGACCGTTATCCTCCTGGAAGCAGGTGGTGAAGAACCCGTTTTATCTCAAATCCCGGGAATTTGGAACATGATACTCAACCCGGACCTCGGGATCGTCTGGAATTACACGACCGAACCAGAACCTAATAGCTGCGGTGGTGTCGGGTGCTACACCCCTCGAGGTAAACTTCTTGGAGGCTCCAGTTCCATTAACGGCATGTTGTACGTCAGAGGAAACAGGTACGACTTCGACGGTTGGGCTGAACTTGGGAACGACGGTTGGAGCTACGATGAGGTCCTGCCATACTTTATGCTGTCGGAAGACGCTTGTATTGTGGGGGAAGAGGACTACGCGTACCACGGTCATGGAGGGTATTCCAGGATTGAGAACTTCAGGTATCTGGGCTCAAATGTCGAGGCGTTGCTCAACGCTTCGAGGGAAATGGGCCTCGATAGCGTCGACTCCAACGGTAGGAATCAGGGCGGGTACATGTTGGCTCAGCAGTACACTAAGAAGGGGAGGAGACAGAGCATGAACGATGCTTTCCTCACACCTGTTCGGCTAAGGACGAACTTGCACGTGGTAACAAACGCTCTGGTAACACGTGTATTACTTAGGAGAGGTGTCCGAGCCTACGGTGTCGAGTACAGGACATCTGAGGGCACGCATCAGGTTTATGCTTCCAGAGAAGTAATACTTACCGCTGGTCCTGTTAATACACCTCAGATACTTCAGTTATCCGGTATAGGATCTAGGGAATTCTTGCAACCCATTGGAATTAAGGTTGTGCAAGATCTTCCAGTTGGCCACACCTTGCAGGATCACCCACAGATAACTGCATTCAGCATTCTGTTGGACAGATCTAGAGCTACGATAGAAACACCTTTAGAAGGCATACTAGCCGATGTCCTCAATTTCACACTCAATCGAGAAGGTCCGCTGACTGCTAGAGGTACGACTCAATTGAACTCCTTCTACACCACGACCTACGGTAATAGAAGAATAGCATATCCGGATGTCCAGTACACGTTTAACACCGGCGATGGCTACAATAACAGGCCTATGATATATTACGACCGGATAGGTTGCAACACTGTCCTTAACCATCCTAAAAGCAGCGGCTATGTTAGAATAGTCTCAACCGATCCGACGCGGGCACCACTTGTGAACCCAAAATACTTGACCTATGATGAAGAGGTGGAGAGAATCGTTGAAGGAATCTACTACATTCTTCAGATAACCAATACTAGAAAGTTTGCCGAGTTGAACTTCACTTTAGACAGGACTCCGATGGAGATGTGTCGGGACTATGAGTTCAACACCACTGCGTATTGGAGGTGCGTTGCGAGGAACTACACCACCACTGGCTACCATCTGGTAGGGTCTTGCAGGATGGGGCCCAGAGGTGACGAGACGAGCGTGGTAGACCCTACCCTAAAAGTCATCGGCGTTAGCGGGCTACGCGTGACAGACTCGTCTATCATGCCATCGATCGTCAGCGCCAATACAAACGCCGCTACAGTAATGATTGCGGAGAAGGCGGCGGATTTGATCAAGCGTGATCATGGTTTCCCTACTTTGGTTAATTGTTAAAAAATATCGTGATTTGCAGATTACCAGTGTCAATGAATATAAAACTGTAAGAAATAATTAATGTAGCACCTAAAATAAATCACAAATTATTATAATATGAAAACATTATATTAATCGAAAATATTTTAAACTATATCCTTTGCATCTTTTATGATGCTGTTATTTTTTAATTAGTGTCTTACCACCCATCTAGTCCAAACGCATTTTAATTATTCTAGTGTGCTAGGGATAGGTAAAATATTAATCGAGGGAAAATTTTCACTTATGTAAAAGTATTTAGAGGAAACCACACTCGGTATACCATCCAGAATACAAACTCAGACCTCGTTACCTTAAAAGAACTTACTAGAAAAACCTGACATATTCAACGTGCCAACCAACCAATATGGCCGCTATATAATTCCATTACCAAATCCTGCTCGATTATTGAATGATCTAAGACGTAACTATTGTAATAGACTAGAGTGACGATGATGGGGATATCAGGATTTGAATCCCGGTTGGGTTTACCTAAATGGTTTTAAACTATAAATCCACGCAAATCTCGCTCCATTCAACCTTCCTCATCCCTAACACACAAACGTTATCAGTGTATAACCCAAATGAGTAATAAAACGCAGTACTAAAAAAGATCATTACAAATTTGCGAATGTTTATTTTGATCTCCGAGCAATGTTTCTCTTCCTCATAGTTGTGGTTGTTTATTATCTTTTGGCGAGAATTTCTGTAAATTATTCTAAAGTATTTTCACTAATAGCTAATCATGTGTACATCCCAATGAAAAAAAGATTCAATCATCAAGCTTAGTTCTTCGCAGTAGTCATACAACACATTTATTCAATATTTTTGAAACATTATAATTAGCTAAAAATAAATGGTAATATATTATTAAAACAGCATTTAAAAAAACATAACCCCTATTAGTAGATATATAAAATGAGCTATGGTTTGTAATGATTCATCACTGGGATAAATTTCTTATATTTTAAGATAGCTTTAAACTTTTTAGGCAAGTCATTTGAAGTAAATGTATATTTACTTTTGTATTTTCCTAGACAACAATTATTCCTAAGTAAACTATCTAGTTTGCCGTGTGGAACGTATTTAATTAGTTCCTCAAACTTAGTATTATAAAAACTAAAATAAGATTATAAAAGTAATAATAATAATAATATTTAGCACCGCGTCTTACTACCCGTTCGGGTTATAAGCTTAAGTACTAATTACACTAATGGATTAGGAATTGGGAGGGTTGAATTTAGAGGAAGTGAACCCGTATTTGCGTGGAGGGAGGGTGGAAAACCATTTAGGATAAACCACCCCCAGTTCACCCGACCGAGATTAGAACCTCGGTCTCCCCGTCCTCAGCGGTCGAGCTCAACACGACTAGCGTGTTAGCCAACTACGCCACCGAGGCGGGTATTATAAAAGTAATTATGATTCTAAACTATTTAAAAATATTTCTATATATTTATAAAACAGTTGTGTTAATTGATTTTAATGTAATTAATACATTTGCCTATATATATATATATATTTATGTCATATATATTTGAAATTTTAATTATAATTTAATTCAGATCCTTTGTCAAACACTCTAAAAAAGGTTATTTTTGAATGTGGCCACCTTTCATTAACCGTTTGTTCAAGCTGTACACATTTTAACTATTATATTATTATAAATAAAGTAAGGATATTTTAGTTATATTAGGATATATACTACCAATATTTGCTTGGCGGGAGTGTGGAGAAACGTTTGAAAAATCCACCTTCAATATAACATGCTGGGATATGTACCTCGGCCTATTTGTTACTGGCAAACCATACTAGATTAACTAGATTACTCCATGGGCCCAACGATGTGGCTATATACACATAGTAACTATTCAAACAATTTCATGATGTAATGTGGATTTGAACTAAATAACTGATCTTTCATAATAAACTCGTCTCCATCACCACGAGATAAACCAAAACTTGAAGGGAAACCCCTCTCAAGTAGCCTCCTATAAATGAGTCAGTGTGTAATGTTTACAAATGGTCTTAGAATCAGCAATTGTTCTATATTCGTAGAAAGCCCATGGGCTTATCGGGACTTAACACCAAAGCGATACTCCATGTCTTCCCCCTTTCCAAAGCCTATCGTATGTGTGTTCCATGGAATTTACAATGGACCAACCTATCACGTCTAATCCTTTCCCTCAGACATGTATCACGCTTTTCTACTTCTATCACTAGCTAAAAAAAACAAAAAAAAAACACTCGTTTCCCTTGTCCATCTAAACAAAAAAGAGAACCCTTGGTGATGTCACCACTTATGTGTAACCGTTCCACCGTTTGTAGAAGAACCTTTATGGACGGTTTCATGTTACTTCTACTAGAGCAAAGCCTGTACACTTATATCCAAAGGAAATTCTTCTGAAGCTCTCACTTTCAACATAATAATAATATTAATAATAATAATAATCGACCTTAATGGTGAATTTAAGACTACCAACTTTTCTTTCACTTAACCAATAGGTACAATTAAAATGAAGATTAACAGAGTGATATAAATAAAAAACACACAAATAATGAAATAGAAAAGTTAGAGCTAACATACACATTGATTACTTAATATGAGAACACACACACACAAGAAGGTGTGATTACGTCTCAAACTCCTCAATCTCCTGAATGAGCTTCCACACACAGATTATTTGTGACTTTTTCCTTGAAACCGTTCAATTACAATTTCTTTACATCGTTGGTTAGGGTATTCCATCAACGAGAAGCTGAAACTGTGAAAGAATTTGAGTAATGATTGGAACTATGAAGAGGATTCAATAAATTAACTAGGAGGCATAATGTTCCAATATGAACTGAAAAATAAATAATAGTAAAATTTGTTCAATATTGGTTACGAATTGCAAGTGTCCAGCTTTAACATGGTGAAGTTAGCAGCCTTGTAAATTCTGTTTGGATTTAAAAGGCAGTTTCAGATCCAACGCGTAAATTTAAAGAGTGATTTTATATTAAAAAATACTTAGCACTGTGTCTTACTAATTTGTCGGGTTATAGGCATATGTAGACTTACTATAACACTAATGAGTTTGGGACGAGGAAGGTTGAATTTAGAGTAAGTGTACTTGCATTTGAGTTGAGGGAGGGTGGAAAAGAATTGAGGAAAAATATCTCAGTGTGCATGACCAAAATTCAACCCCCCTTCTCCCTGTCATCGGCAGTATAGTCTATTGCGAGAGTGATCCGTTAAACTATGTGGGTACCAAAGCAGGTTAAATCGTTATTGAAATGTGTTTTTATAGATATTGAAATAAATATTATTGAAGGCCATACAATTTGTTTGTAATAGTGTGGCCTAGAAATAAGTTTA
The DNA here is from genome assembly GCA_902155825.1 of Timema genevievae. Lineage (NCBI taxonomy): Eukaryota > Metazoa > Arthropoda > Insecta > Phasmatodea > Timematidae > Timema > Timema genevievae. The sequence continues at coordinate 262,606 of CABFWO010000423.1, forward strand.
TATTAAATATACAAAATGGTCTAATTAAAAAAATGAGTTTACTAAGAAAAATATTTAATCCCAAAAGAGTATATAGTATATATGTTTATATACACTCTAATATTTAGACTCTATAATATATATTAGCATCGCGTCAGACTACCCATTCGATTTATACGCTAAAATATTTATTATAATGTGTTAGTGGTTACAAAGGTTGAATTTAGATTAAATGTACCCACATTTGCATATATGCAGAATGGAAAACACTTAAGGAAAAGATACCCCTGACTGGAATTAACCCTTATTTCCCTATAATTGGTGGTCTAGTCTATTGTGAGAGTAACTCCTTAAACCATGCAGCCACCAAAGTGGGTCCGACAATATTCTAAAGACAGATCAATTTTATTTAAACTTCATTTTTTAAGCAATGTAATATTGTATTAATGTGTGGGGTCAGTTTTTAATATCCACTATAAATTAATTTTTAGTGAAATAACACGGGAAACTGGAATTTTTATACTGAATTCCGTACGGGTACATTTTCAGAGGCATTTTAAAGCTCAAAAACCTCCCTTTGCTTTCAAAGATATACTAAAAAATACTGAATCTACTGACTTGCTGCCGGTGTGGTATTTTTTATTTAAGTCTTATTCCCACTAAGGCTCTTTTTTAATTTTTTGCATTAAATATTTTTTTCACTAAAATTTTACTAAAAAATTATATAATTTTTGAATATTCATACTTATATTCTAGCTTAGTATTTTTTTCAAAACAAAACTATTCTTATTTGAAAATAAACCTTTTTATTTTATAAAAAATAAATCAGTGGTTAATGTAGCTTTGAAGTAATCTTAAAAACTTTTAAAGAAGCTTGTCAATTATTGTAATACCAAATTTTAGCGTTGTCGAGTACTGATATCTTGTTTTTTCTTGTTATATTTTTCCATCAATTTTGATGTAAAATTCAAACCATAGTTTATAGGATAATGATGTAGTTGGAGAGGTTTATTCATTATATGTGAGACCGCGTTTTAAAATTTAAAAATGTCTACCCCTTAATTTGTCAGATCCATTGTTTTATTGTCTAGTTTAGTAAACATAGATAAATATTATATTTTTACTAATTTTGTGAGTGCCATATTTATAAAATGCTCTGAGCGTGCGAATAAAAGAAACAAGTTTTTTCAACCGTTACCTGCCAAGAATTAAAAACAGAGCATTTTAGAAGAATATAGAGAAAAACAGGCTAGTCTTCAGTGATATCGTTTCATTTTCAATATTTGTTGAAATATCTTGCTCATCATAAAAATTTAAGTAAAAATTACCACACATAAATTTTTGCAGATATATTGCTTAAAACAAAAATACAACTATTAAAGACAAAACCATCAATCTGATGTAAAGAGAATATCGTGAATAATGTTTAGTAGGTAAATATTTAGTCTCTGTGTATATCATATAAAAAACCTTGCTTTATTAATAAATAATAAGTATAGTTTTTTACGGATGTGCGCTTGTCAGTTTTTAAGATCGATTTAAGACTAATTTTTAACCAAATCAAATTATTATTAAAATTATGTTCATCCTCTGAAGTTTATTCTTAATAATTAGTTTTAATAAAGTATTAATTATTTTTTACTGTGCCAGTATTAATAGTTAATGTTTCATAGTCATTAAACATAGCGGTGGATGCGTTGTAATATTTATATACAATCAGTGAGCCTAATTGCAATGCTTGTGGTTAATCTAATGGACAAGGACAATTGTCCCAGGAGACAGAGTGGGAAAAGGATGGAAAAAGGCCCCAATTGGTCAGACTAAGATTGGAACCTGTTTCTCCCAATTAAAGGCGATCTAATACCTAATGCAGGGGTTATCAATAATTTTTGTTCATGGCACACTATTATTTGTTTTGAGGTTTCGCAGCATACTAAACGTGCAAATTGGTAACATTGCAAGAGATTCGTACATTAGTATGCGTATAGAGACTTATCTCAGTTTAATATAATATTAGTGCATGCCCTCTATTTGACTACGAATTGAAATTTAGTGTCAGAAATAAATTACTCTACTCTTTTAGTGTGCGCCATTAAATTCTTTGAAAAATACGTATATTAAAGTGTTCAAACATATTTTTCTTAGATCTTTATTTTAAAAAAAAGTTAAATAAAACTACTTATGATACATATTTTTTTATCAAAATTAACGCAACTTAGATAATTTCGAGGCACTACTAATGAATATTGCAGTACACTGGTGTACCGTGGCACACCTTTTGAGAACCATTGGCATGGTGATATGTAAGTCCAATGCTAATTACAACGCATTTACCAGCCCCTTGGTGTAGTGGCCAGTTCACCTGGTTACCAACATAGTGGTCCCACGTTCGATTTAAGGCTGGTGCCATTGGTATTTTCCCTAAAAGGGTAGCTATCTTAATAGTCACTAGAGTATGGCTAAGGGGTGCTAGTTAGCGCGAGTTTAGTGCACTAATTTGGCAGTTTTATGGCTAAAATAAATCAAATATTTCTTCTATAGAATCATAGTTTAGTTACCTGCACATGCTAATCTCAGCAGTTGTTGAATATATGTCATGAGCATAGCAGTATTTGGTGAAAAACTTTTTAAATAAAGAGAAAATGTTGTCATTAAATTCCATGACACCTTGGAGAGATATTCAAGAACTGTTGAGATTAGAATGTACAGAAAACTAAACTCTATGTTTCTATAGAAGAAATACTTGATTTATTTTAGACAAAAAGTATTTTTGCTATAAAAATTTCAAAAATACTGCCCTAAACTCCCTAGCAAGTTAGGCTAGCTATTTCTACTGGTTCCACACTCTCATATATTATCACCGTCATCTCATCTCATCAGAGACATGGAAAGAGTCTCCACAGAAATAATTTGCAGTTAGTCTATTCGGGCGTTACCTGGGTGGTACATTAGTGTCGTCTACTAGTTTAGATGCTCACTGGCATAATTATCTGGACGAGTACATGAAATAGGAGGTGAGTATCTCGTAATTATATATTTGTTGTAAAGGTATTAAATCTTTTATATTATGTATTCTTGTATTACCAATATTTCACATAGAAAAACGATTTTTTTATAAGTTATAACAAATCTTAATAAATTACTGTTTTAGATATTTTACACTAATTACTTTATTCTTTAAAATTATATATAATTTTTTACTCAATTTATATTTAATTATATTTTCCTGAATATGATTGATATTGCGTTCCTTATTAAACTATAAAAATAATAATCTTGCTGCACCTTAAGTTAAATCCTGCGTTTAGGACATCAAAGTTGACCCGGACAATTTTTTTCCCCTGGATTATGACTCGCATATTTCTAAAATAATCCAAAAAGCCATTTTTCCTATTAATTGTACGTTTAAAAAGATGTTAGCGTAAAACCCGAATTTGCATTAGGACGTGGTGCTAAGGAAAACAAATTTAAAAAAACAAACAAGTTATTTAATGGTGTAACCAAGGGGGTGTGGTATTAAAAAGATGATTGGGAAGGAAGTTTTTCCACATTATCTTTGGAAGAGAATGAAAAAAATCACAGTGGTGAACTACATGTAAAAACTCCCTTTCCCCCAGTAACCTTTGCTGGGTTCCAGAATTAGACCTCCCTGTCACCGAAATAAAGTCTCTTTCTAGCGCCATACCCTAAATCAAGTGATCAACTGTGCTTAAAATTTGGCTTATTTTGAGATTATTTCTCTACAAGTGTATATATATATATATATATACATATATATATATATCTGAGAGCTATAAAAATTTATCAAGATCAATTTTCACGTTTTCACATGTCAATTCATTTGATCCGCAGCTGCCACTTTTGATAGATATTATCAAAAACTATAAAACAACACCAAGTAAGTTATTATAAATGTTGACCGGAAAATAATATGCTATATTTTATAATTGGAGCTCTTAGTATCCATTCGTAAGAAAATAAAGGTATAGAACCGATTTTATATATCCGAAGTTCTTTGATACTATATTTTGTGATTTTTGCCTTGGTTGATTCTTCAAGAAAAAAAATAAAATAAATTCAGCCGGATGAAAATTTAACGACCTATATAATGATCAACTGCTAGATTTTATGGGACTACGTTTGACTTTTTGACACTTTATTTTATTTGGAAAATAAATGGATTTTTCTTTTCCTTAGAAAACCCTTCTTTTACATGCAATCCATTTTTATTAGTTTAAGTCAAAACATAGAAGGTAGGCCTGTATATATGATATATAGAGGGCCATTTTATACCAAGGTTTCTACGTCGTATTTTATTGTAAGGCTTTGAAATAGGGATATATTAGGTGAATAATGGGGGAGGGGTTTTCAAAAGGTTGGCTAAAAGAACTTAAGGGGAAGGGGAATGAAACGCGGAAATTAGGGTTTGTAACATTCCAGTCGCCGTATAGGAAGAGAGAAAAAAATGTCATAGTCCGTTTCGAATCGATACATAAATAAAAGGTATGGAATGCAGAAATATAAATAATTATAAAAAAAATTGTATAGAAAAAGTTTTAATGTAGCCAGAAAAATGATTTATAGCTTTGGATTAAAAAAATGAACGAAAACTATTTTGTTTCGTAAAGACGTGTGCTATTTTTATTTTAAGTCTGTAAATAACGGGTTTAAACACGGAGCTGCCCTTTCCCCATTACTTTTCAATCTAGTCTTAGAGTATGATATTCAGGTAATGCAAGAGAGTAGGGAATGATTGTCATTTTAATGAAGTGATGCGGCTATTAGGATTCGCAGATGATTTACCTTTGTTGGGTAATAGTAAGAAAGCTGTTGCAAGAAATGCAAACATAATTATTTTATAAGACGCTATTAAGGAAATAACCACACTGATAAAACAAATCGTGGACGATAATTTAGAGATTATTGCGAGCCACATATCATCCGACAGGGTTAGTGAGTTTAAATATTTAAGACAATTTTTAAATAAAATAATGATATTAGATTGAAAATTAGGAAAATAATACAGTTGGAAAATACATATTATTACTTGTTCAGTAGGGTGTTGACAACTCCTAGTTTCAGGGAATGTTAAGACCGAATATACAAAACAATAATTTTACCAGTTGTTCTCTATGGGTGTGAAATGTGGTCACTTTACTTTACATGACGAAAACAAATTTAGGATGTTCGACAACAAGGTGCTTAGGAAGATATTTGGTTCAAAAAGGGATAAAGACACTGGAAAGTGAAGAACATACATATTGATGATATACATATCATTTAAGAGCACGTTAAATACCTCAAAAAATAAATACACTCCTTGTACTATTCACAAGACATTGTTAGGATAATCAAATCTTGTAGATTACGGTGGGCAGGACATGCAGCACGAATGGAAGATTCTAGAGCCTTATTCAGAGTATTGACTGCCCAACCCAATGGGAAGATACCATTGGGAAGACCTAAACGCAGATGAGAAGATAGCAATAGAATGGACCTGAAAGATATAGGGTGTAGTTCGGTGGATTGAATATAACTAACTCAAGATAGAGATAAGGTGTAATGAGGTGGACTGGATAAAACTATCTAAAGATAGGGATAGGGTATAATGAGGAGGACTGGATAGAACTAGCTCTAGATAGGGATAGGTGTAATGAGGTGGACTGAATAGAACTAGCTCAAGATAGAGATAGGGCGTAATGAGGTGCACTGGATAGAATTAACACAAGATAGAGATAAGGTGTATTGATGTGGACTGGATGTATCTAGCTCAAGATAGGTATAGGGTATAATGAGATGAACAGGATAAAACTAGCTCAAGATAACTATAGGGTGTAATGAGGTGAAATGGATAGAGATGGGGTGTAATGAGGTAAGGCTGGATATAACTAGGTCAAGATAGGGATAGTTGGCGTACTTTTGTAGGTGCAGTTATGAACTTTCAATTTCCTAATGAGTGAAATATTATCTCTATATTTATTCACGAGTGAGGTGGGGTTCCACTAAGAGAACTCGTTTATTCTCCTATTTTAAATAAGATATTTTAATTCCCCTTATATTATGAAAGTCCACTAATTTATTATACTAAACTAACCTAGTTTAACCTGCCCAAAAAAATTAAAGCCATTGGAGAGGTAAGCGAAGATCACTGAGCTTTAACTATCCACTCATTCATAGCTGTGTAAGAAAATTGTTATAAATAAATGGTTTGTAATAAGTTCTACGTAACTTATGAATATTTGTTTGTATATTCTAAATTGGTCTTTCTATCAAGAGCCAAGAATACTTCTAACTCTTCCTTGAGTTGTCGTGAAGGAAATAGGTCTATTCCATTGAGTCTACCTGAAACTCAGTGGAAGAAATGTACACCCCCAGCGCTGTGTAGTGTACTGTGTAGAACTTATTTCATTTATGGACGTAGAAATTTGGTGTTCGGGAGGGCCTGAGTATACCTCACTGATGGGAGACTCACATATGAGTATAAAAACTTGGATAAAGTGGGATGTTTTTTATCCACACACTTAATATTAAATGATACTAGACAAATACTAATTAGTAAATATTTACCTATAATATCAATTATTTAAGACATCCTATCATAGCACTAGCTCTATCAACATTTCAAATAATATATTATTTTTTGGTACATCCAAATAGTATCGGAGAACAAAGGGCGTTTATTGTAATAAAACAAAATGGTGGGTCTTAGTGGGTGGGTTTTGATATTAAGATTGTATTTTACATTATATTACTTTAACCTTTTAATACGCACTAGAGTGCTTGAATGGTTCATGTCCTAAAGCAACGTTTTAGTGTTGTATCAGCCTGCTGATGACGGAGAGATCGGGGTTTCGAATCCAAATCGAGTTCAGTTAGGGTGGATTTTCTTTAATAGTTTCCCACTCTCCTTCAACGAAAATGATGGTAAGCTAACTTTAAATTATTACTTTCCCCCTCATATCTATCCTATTTAAGTAATTATTCGTGTATGCTTATAGCCTGAACAGGTATGGTAACATTTCATCAGTACTGATTACAAACAAGTATGTTACAGTTTCCTACCACTTTTTTTTTTGACGTAGCTACGATGGAATTATTGATGCTGTCAAAAATGAAGGAGTGGGTTTGTTTTTACTCTGCGGAGCAACATTGACGGCGTGTATTTCATTATCTGTGGTTCACACACGTACTGTGTGTTTGTGTTTCTAGCTATTGCATCGGGAGCTTGTGTGTAAGCACATTTGTTACGTCCATTGTGTTTTGTAGACTATGTAAACAGCTGACGATTGTGAATATGTGGTCGTGCCTATATCGGTTGACGTACCCAATATTTACCAACTGGCCTTATATATTTTATTCAGTATTAATCCTCAAATATAGCCTGGTCCATGGTAGGCCTATATATAACAGATGCATCGTTAGTAGTCTGTTATTGTGTTCACCGTGGAAAAATATCCCTATTTGATTTGAGGGATATTTGATAATTATCTAAGATTTATTATTATTATTATTATTATTATTATTATTATTATTATTATTATTAGCACCCCGTCTTACTACCCGTTCGGGTTGTACGCACTTACGCTAATGTATAAATGGTAGGGTGATTGTAAGATGAAATGGAGGACCTACAATTTAACGTGGAATCCGAACCACGGTGGAGACCTGGCATTCCACACATTTGTGAAAAATATACGTCTTGTCAGATGTGAAGGAAGGGTTTGGCAATCAGATAAATCTGTACCGGTACCGAGGATTGAACCCCGGACCCCCAGCACAGAAGTCCGACACCTTACCCCTAGATCATCAGGTCACCTATCTAAGATATAAAACCTCACTATAACCAGGTGAGATTCAAACGCCTACATCCCAGTCACTGGTAGATCAGACCATATACGAGACTACACTTTAATCTGTGTGCCTACTATTGTGGCTTTTAGATTAAATAAAAATACCTTTAGTGTTTTATTTAAAAGCAATAATTGTTTTGAGTCTTTAAATAGAATAGTCTAATTTAGGATGATTATGCGTTTATTTTTATCAATCGTGTACTGAGAAAGAAAAAAAATATAGTTGGATTTATAATTTAAAAAATCACCTAAATGATCAGGTGCATACATATCTGCGTCCATATGTAAGCGCGTATACGTGCAATATATGTACAAATACATTCACACACACCTATACTTATATACATAAATATATACAAACCTATACACATATGCACACGTATATACAAACCTATACATATACATCTACACACGTACACACGTACACACATACACACGTGTGGTGAGACGTGGTAAAAAAAATTAAAACAGATTTTTTTTATAACTGATAAATATCTTTATCTAAAATCAGAATTCAGAAAACAGATTGATATTTCAATTGGTTTAAACAAGAAAACATCTACAAGGAAATCTAATTCTGGACTTTTGGTTGTGCGTGCTAATGTTTTACCACCAAGCCATCTTTGTTTGTCCTGTAACCAGGAACATTTTCCCTAATTACGTAATTAATTAAGTTTATATTTGTTTTACGCTGTAGATTATTTGGATGTAAACTTAAATACATGTCCAATGTTTGTGTTTGTAAAAACAAAAGAGCCCGATAGAGTGCCTAAAAAACTAGAACCAATTAACTAAATAAACACACGAGATACACAGATCTAATCTAGGACCGACGACGACTACAAAAGGACGAAAACAACAAAACCATCACCCATGTTACAGCAAGATTGTGGAGAGCACCGCCAGGGATGTTAAAGTGAAGCCGCCCCTTTATACCATTGAATGATTACATCGTGGTCGTTAGTCTGTGCTGGTCTTGGGAAGCTAAAGCATGTTTCACATCATGGGGACACTCACGCCCATGGGATGCACCGAGGTATTCACATCATGGGGACACTCACGCTCACACTCTCGTCATGCTCACTCTCATGGGATTCACCGAGGTGTTCACACTATGGGGACATTCACGCTCATACTCCCGTCACTCTCACACTCTATTCACGCTCACGATCATGGGATGCACTGAGGTATTCACACTATGGTGACACTGACGCTCACACACTCGTCATGCCCACGCTCATGGGATGTACCGAGGTGTTCACACTATGGTGACATTCACGCTCACACTCTCGTCACGCTCACGCTCATGGGATGCACAGAGATGTTCACACTATGGGGACATTCACGCCACACTCTCATCACGCTCACGCTCATGGGATGCACCGAGGTATTCCCACCATGGGGACACTCACGCTCACACTCTCGTCATGCTCACGCTCATGGGATGTACAGAAGTGTTCACACTATGGGGACATTCACGCTCATACTCTCGTCACGCTCACACTTTCGTCACGCTCACGCTCATGGGATGTACCGAGGTGCTCACACTGTGACACTCACGTAAGAGAAATATCTTCAAGATTCTTCATATCAGAAGCAGGCTCAGTTCCCTGGCAACAAAATATGATTTAAATTGGTAGGTTTAAAATTATTGTAATTTTTAAGATAATAAAATAAACGTTGAGACTTACCCATTTTTTAAAAGTCTGTTCTATTTCCTACTATAAAATTTTTTTTTTTTAACATCATCACTATATAATTTGTTTGCCAACTTGTATAGTTTAGGTTTGGTACGCACAATTTCAACCAATTTTTCGTCCATGGGGTCCATGTTTGTTCGACGGTTTGAAAACAAACTGCAGCTTGGGACTATACTGCGCATGTCATGTTTACAGTAGCGCTCCATTCGGGCTACAATCAAAGTATTCTCGACAAGGATCGCAGTGGTCACGAGTGCGCGTGAGCGTTGCATTCCCCATAGTGTGAACACTCCCATTTGATTCACACTGTACGATATTTGAGCTTAGCCTGATCACTGTGTGAGAGGAGCGTTGCATTCCCTATAGTGTGAAACAACCTTAAAGCTTTCTTCATACTGTTTGTGATGTAGTAGTTCTTTAGTTAACAACGATAAGACCAACACCGATGTTTGTACGACCTAAGAGCTGGCCACACGCCAAATGCAACAAATGGTTCGTGACAGTTTGTTTAGAAGCAAAATGTCACACCATGGTGCGTTTGGTGTAGAGACGTCCGAGACATTTTGTTATGTTGTAATTGTTTGATTTCCTGTAATTTGTAAATGAGACATCAAAGAGTTGATTGCAGTGTTTAGATGGTTCTTTTTTTTTTTTTTTAAGTGAATTTGTCCAGTTGGGTGACTGATGGCTAGTGAGGAAGCAGACGTAGCCATTCTTTTATGAAAAATTACGCAGCTTTTTGACGTGCAACCAGAAAAATTATATCGAGCTCACCTAATAAAAAAGAGACATTGATATATGTATCAAAATCCAGTTTTTCAAAATAATTTAAATAATAATATGACCGAAAATCCATATATTATTCGGGGCTTGGTGCATGCGCAGTTCAAAGTGTGTTTCATGTTTTATCACAAGACATGGATGAAAGGAACATCGCCTTTTGTTGAAAGGCGTCTTGAGGAGCAACGCGACATTATCGCAAGCGGTGTGCGGCGCTTAATTGGATGTTATGGCAGTCGAGACGTCTGAAGCACGTTACGACAAAATCTCTTGTCACGGAAAAAAATGTTGCATTTGATGTGTGGCCAGCCTAAGGCGTAGCTCTTGTACGAGTCTACACTTGATATACAGTCCTCAATGATAGTTTCGTGACGTCACAGTACGCATCCGGCCAGCCGCCCTCCAACTGCATGACAGTGTACGGCGTTCCCGTGTTCTGGCCACATAATTATTTATTATACACCTTAATTTAGCATTAATATTTGATGATTTCAATTTGAATTTACTGTCTTAGATGTTGTGTTAAATAAAATATGAGTATTTAGGGGGTAATATAAAATAAAGTTAATATTTTGTACTAAACAAACAGGTTTTTATTTACCCTTATACAAACAATATGTTATTGTGTAATATTTCTAAAAACATTTAAGTTAAATTTAATAAATGAATAAGCTCATAACAAATAAACAATGATAAGCAGTCTACTTAATTTTGTGTAAGTTTATTAACCTCTATTTGTAGGCCTATACAAAAGCAGTTTTATAGCAGTCAAACTAGGAACTAAGTTTATCAACCTTTCATTTTTTATATAACTTCTCTTTTGTGTCTGGAAAATTTTGTTTGGCTTCTAACATTTTTTCCTTAATCCTTTTGTTGTAACTGTTTAGCAATACTTTACTAAAAATTAAAATAAATATCTTAGGAAAAACCTCATAGCTTGTTTCACAAGTTTAATAGGACTCGAATTTACATTTTGTAAAAGACCAGTTACTAGTTTAGTCAAAATAATTTTTTGGGATTTGTAGGTTAATAATACTGCCTCTTTTACCTCACGAATTTCTATATTGACCACTTTAAATCCAATAGTAAGGATCTTATTAAAAATGTCGTTGAGGGACCCCTCAATAAATAATATTTAAGTGGCAATTTTCTTGTCGTAAAATGGTGACCTGGTGGTCTAGGGGTAAGGTGTCAGACTTCTGTGCTAGGGGTCCGGGGTTCAATCCTCGGTCCCGGCACAGATTTAGCTGATTGCCAAACCCTTCCTACACCTCTGACAAGACGTGTATTAATCACAACTTGTGAATGTGTGGAATGTCAGGCCTCCACCGTGGTTCGGATTCCACATTAAACTGTAGGTCCTCCATTTCATCTCACAATCACCCTACCATTACACATTAGCGTGAGTGCCCAAATGGTTAGTAAGATTCAGTGCTAATAATAATAATATTAATAATTCTTGTCGTAAAAAACTTATGAATATAGATTTTCACTTAAAAGTAAGTACTTACGTCAACCATGGCATACATACTTTTTAAAAATGATATTGCAAATATATCACTCTGTAAAAATATGATCCAACAAGTCATTTTCAAAAAAACAAATATTATCATACACACTGTCCAACAAGTGGTTTTTAAAAATATGAATATTTTCTACTTTTAAATATATATTTCCAAAACTCATTCGCTTGATAACTTCAGCACTGCCACAGTCAGAAGAACTTATGTCTTCACTAACTAACATGTATCTGATAGGAATTTCAGCATATTTTGAAGAATAAGCTTTCATAACAATAAGCGTTTTCAGTTTTTTTGTTCTGACTCGAGAACTAGCGTATAGCAAGTGCTCAAGTATGCTCAGGTCGTGTGCACAGACTGATGTGGCGGCAGGGATAGGGCACGGGGAGGGGTCCTTGAGGACTTTATATCTAGTGTGGCCTTGCTCTTGCATTGCTGGATTTCTGGCGATTTAGCTGTTGGGGTTAGAATATCGGCTAGGTGTTTAGGGTTGTTTTACCTAAATGCTTTCTCACACACTCCCTAAGCTAAAATGTGGGTAGTTTCCATTTATACCCTACCCATATCAAACCCATTTTGTGTAAATGTCCCGCATGGGAAAATCAAATCAATAACGAAATATTATTTTGTTAATTTTATTTTCCAATAGTTCTTTCTGCACATCCGAGATGTATGAGTTTTAATCGTTCTAATGAAGTAGGAATGAAAACGGTACAATTTAAGGATGTGTACCCGCATTTGTATGAGAGGAGAGTGGGAAAATTTGAGGAAAAAATTATTTTGACACACTTGTTCAGGATTCGCACCCCGACATTCTCGTCATTGAAAAACCTGACTAGATGAGCCTAACATTTAGTCTGCATGATCATCGGTAGGTGTAAGTATATGTTTACAGCAATTATTTTGTTGACATAATGATAATAGCTCACTGCATTTGTGGGAATAAAAGTAAAAGTATCATAAGTATCATTTTGTTTAATCCGTCAGTGATGAGAATGTTAGGTTTCGATTCCCGGTTGAGTGTATTGAAAGTGGATTTTACTCAAGGTTATATCTTTCTTTCTTCGTGTCAATGTAACTACTACAAATAAAACCAGTTAAAGAAACTTTTTTTATTTAAATAAATGCCTTGGATTTTTGATTGATAATCAAATTCAATAAATTTCTGATCATAAAAGCCTTTAAAGATTTTTTTCAGATAAATTTCCGCATTGGTAGTTTGATGACTACCAATTAGGAGAAGTTTCTGGGTTGGGTCAGGTGGCACCTATATATACATTAAGCAGTCAAATATTTACTTGAGGATGTTGCTATTGGTAGCTTTCTTAGGTTAAATTAAACTGGAGTGAAAACTTTAAAACTTAAATATTTATATTGATTGCTTTATTTACATTTGAATAGCTGTAGTTTTTTCCAAATATATTTGAAAGTTTTACAAAATGGAGAAATTATCAAGAAAATATCAAGATAAACTTGTCCAAAACTGATATGAATAGTTTGAAGAGTGTTTATAAGAGGAGGTAAATAAGAAACCAATAAAAGTGAGCCATTTATAGATGGTAGGAGGAACTCATGCCTCAATAAATAGGTAAAAGCAATTTCAAGACCATATTATACTTCATATTTACCTAGTTAAAAAATGTGTTTACATTAATCCTAATGTTACACCCCTCTCTCCAACCTTTCCTTAAGACCATCGATAACTTAAAGGAAGGGGGAGGGTTGCAATCTACATAGTTTATACAAAGGACATGAAATGCAAGATTTAAATAATAATACCATAAATGGTTTATTCAAAGCAAAACACAATTATAAAAGAAGAATTCAATTAATAACATGGTCTCAATAATCGTACTGAGTTCAGTGGAAAATCATATTAGAAATAAACAGTTATTTAGCGCAGTCCATTAGAGAGAACTTCTCTAATACTAGACATATCAAACAATCAGATGGGCAGATGAGACAAACAACCCACATTGTTGAAAAGTATACAAGTAAACAAATAATAAATAAGTTATTAAATTTGTAAGATTTATATAAGAGCCTTATGGGCCTTATTATATTGTCTCAAACTCGTCTGCACAGCATCATTTAAAGCAGACTTCAACAAATTAAATAATAAATATAAAGAATATTTATTAGACATTTTTAAAATACGCGAGAGTTTGGCTAACAGACTTTAGTCAAACTCACCGCGGGACTACATGACCTAAACTAATAGTTTAGAAACTTCCATCTATTCGTGAATCAAAGTTAACAAATTACTATAAATAAATTCTAACGAAAACATTTAAACAACGATCAAATATAAAATTAATCACTAATTAATTTTTATATGTCAAACAATTTACGTCTCGAAGTTAAATTTTATAAGTGTTCATTATAATAAAGGAAATCAAAACATTTTTTTGCAACATTATTTCATAAAGAAATATTAATAAACTTCTCCACCACAAAAATTTATCAAAGTTATTAAAATGTAAAGATCAAACTAAATAGCTGTCTCGAGCGCCCAAGTGGCGACAGACATTATATTTTTTACTATTTGGCAAAGAAAATTAATGTAAAAATTTACAACGCCTAACACGGCTTATACAAAAGTTAAAGTTTTGAATAATAATGTTCAAAGTATACGTTGCCATAGTTAAAGTTCGTAGTTTATCATGGATGATCCTGGCATAGTCCTGGTCCTAGGACTATGTTCCTCCGTCCAGTGTTGGTTGAAAAGTCATTTTAATAATGAGATTACAGGACTTTAAATGGGGTTTTTCACAGCAGGGTATCAAGGTGGGGGGAAAGAACAATTCTGTCGGTGGCCTTCCTTCTAAAAGGAATGGAACATGACGTGGCTTGTTGATATTATTGTCCCATTATTCATTTTGAGCAGCGATTCTTCAATCGGACGTTATTTCTGTAGTTCTGGAACTATCCATCAGGGTGCAGGTGGGTAGTGTCCTGTTGATCGTGAATAGCTTGGCTCGGAACGTCTTCAGTATCTATTTGATTTAGTCGGGGTTGACTTCGGTGAAGGAGTCTCTGTTACTACCCGGTGTAGCTCGTCGTTGTCTACACAAGATAGATTTGGTGAGTACAGATTCCAATGTATTCCATAGTTCTATTTAATTGATTTTATTGATTTGAATTGTCTATTACGTTGTCTCAATTAACAGGAACTACAATAGTGAAGTGTACTATTGTAGAGTTTAGAATATTATTGAATATTATTTGCAACGGGTAGTATGAATCTTCGGCGAGTTGAGTATGAAGTTTAGCATGGGGGCGTGTTCAAATGTAACTCAATGTTACACTAACACATGCGATAAGTAGGCTGAGGAGGATAAATGAAGGTATATTTTAAAACATATTTCTTATTTATTTTCTAAATAAGTATTTAATGGTGTGTTGGGTTATAATGAGGTTGAGTGGTGTTTTAGTGCAATGGCATTTATTGCACAGCTCTAACACCACCAATTAACGTAACTATTTTCGGAGTGCTATATTCTCACTCGGCGCATTCTTTCTGATGTGCGTTTATAAAATAAGCTCAGATGCTCAAACATATCTTTCAACACAAATGTATGTTTTCTGAAAGAGTTTGAAATTCATCTTGATGTTAAAAAAAAAGCGTAGAATCTATTTTCCTGGTGTAACTGTACAAATGTCTGTATGTACGTAGAAACTCTACAGGCTGCAAATTACCAATTTTATTGTGTTCAATATTCATTTCATCTCTTATCGGAATATAAATATATTCTTTTAAGCACCATGTCTTACTACCCGATTGTATTATACACCTATATACTCATTATTATGCTAATGTTTTTAGGGATTAGTAGAGTTATAAGTGTACCCACATTTGTGAGGAGGGTGAGTGGAAAAACATTTTGGCAAAACCACCCTCACTACACCCGACCAAGATTCGAACCTTCGTCCCTCCGTCATCAGCAGCCCACTCTTATGTAAGAGTAGTACCTTAGACCCTGCGGACACCGATGCGGGTTAGAACTCTATAGAAACTCATTACTGACGTATTGGTATTTGTTACAAACAATTTAACTAATTTTTAATATAATATTTGAGCGAGTTTAAACTACAAATATGATTTTGACTGTATAAGTATGGTTATATTATCAACGATATGATTAGATAATTTCTGAACTATTTTTTAAATTGGTTCACAAAAATAAAGATTCTTCTCTGGTCAAAAATATGTTTTATACCATTTAGATTCGATTCAGAATTTTATTAATCAATTATAAAATAAATCCCAATTTTTGTCAAGCTATTAATTGCAATTTACATGGCATGACAAAATATCGATTTATATTAATATTGTTATTTTAAATAAAAGAGTTTTGTATAAATTATAGCTGTATACATAAAAACATCCAAAATAGTTAAATCTTTGGTTTTGCCAAGTAAACAAATTTTTTTTTGTTAAATATATATTTATTTTGCATAAAAAATAATTTTTATCTTTCTAACAATTAACTATTAATTTTAGTTATTTAAAAACCTTTATTTTTATTTTTTAAATTGTGAATTTATATGCACTTAGCATTTGAAGGATTGGTTGTGTTAAAGTTCAAACAAAAAAATTATTCTTTAACAGTAGATTATAATCGCTAAATTTTAACAATTACTTTAAAGTGGTAAAACATTTCATTCACATTATTGCTCTGTCCAAAAATTAATTAATGTTAAATTTAGCTTACTATATTAAAAATATTGTTCTTTATTTTTTTTTTATTTCAGTCATAATGAATTACATTTTAAATATTTATACACAGTGAAAGGTCTACACTCGTGTATAAAATACAATAGTCAGAATAATATAATTCTACCTCGGTGGTCTTGGAGTAAAGTACTTCAGGCAGCACCCAATGTTTGTGGATTCAAGCCCAGCTGAGATCAACGTATTTTTATTGAGGGATATAAATCCGTAGAAGAACTTCCTTAGTAAGGGAAGTAAAGCCGTCGGTACCATGCCAATTGTGGCCTGTAAAAGAAACCTGTAAGTTATATGAACATATCTTTCCCGGAAAAATTGGTAGACCCCTTCGCTCTCGCTTATAGAAATTCCCGTGTTCTGATGTAATCAGTCGCTTCAGAATGTGCACGTTAAATACCGCAAATATATAAATAAATGAAATTTTATAGTAAAAATTATATAGATTAAATGACAGATTTCCAAATTATTTATTTATTTACTTTTTTACTAAATCAATTTTGTTGCTCCGCGTATTGTGTAAATTGCTTAGCTTCTTAGTAATTTAAATATAACTTTACTGAGAGAGAAGCTAAATATTATTGCTCTTAAATCTGACATAGAAATCTAGGAATTGCAACTTGGGAATTTCACTAAATACTATGAGTTTATCTAAATGTGGTTTCCTGTCTTATCTTTAGTCTAACACTATTTAAATTAATACAATATTTACATCTTTGAAATTTTATCTTACACAAGGTAGGTTTAACCACTAATGGACATAGCACTAAATAAAAAGCACAAGACTACATCTTTAAATTTAAAAGCTGCATATTTATTTTATTGAGAAATAGTTTTCTTAGATTGATTACTAGGACTATATTAATGATTTGTGAAAAAAAAATTGAGACAAAAATGTATGGTTTTGGAAAAATATTCAAGTAAATATTTATATTTATTTACACTAAATCAAGATTATATGAACTGAGTACATATTTATGAAAACTACTATTTGTTCATTTTAGGATGTGTAATCGTTTTGTTTGAGGGAAGTTGGTGAATCCATTACAGTTATTTGTTCATTAACTACACATCCACATCCATGGTCACATGGTATATGCCATCATTCTCGTTGTAGATTGGTTTATTTGAAATTTGGATACAATTTAGACCACTTTCATAGATGAGTAATTCCAATTTGTAAAATGATTCGCACAAGTCAATAAGATATAAGTTAAATAAATAAACGAGAAATTTATTTACATTTTAAAAATAAAAATAAATTATTTGTGATCTAGTATTATAATTTACCGACTATACTAATAAAACACTAGTTCCCTCCAGGCATGCGACATTGCCGCAAATTGACATTTTTGTGGGAAAATTAACATAGGCTTAATCATATTTTTTTTGCACAGATTTTTTTTCCCAGTGAGTAACTTAAATTATATATGCATTGAAGCCTTTTTTATGCTAATGTATAAAATTGAAAGCCTTACAAAACCTTTCAAATATTGCTGTTATCGCCATCGTACAGTAACTGACTTGTCAACAACTATTCATAAGCACTCTACCATAGAAACCTATATTGGTGTCTAAGGATTTGAAGGTGTTTGATGTATAAAATATTTTCTGAAATTTTACAGCTTGAGTTTTATTCGAGACATAATATTTTTATCTGCCTATACATTTTATATATTAATCAATGAGACGAGTACATACTATTTCACTAATAGATAATAAATGTAAATGGGTACGACAAGTACAGTTGTAAAATATACTTCCCCAAACAACACTAAATAAAAATGTGTATCTAACTTCATAAGAATCCCTGTCAAAAAATATAAAAAATCAATTATATTTAAATTATAAAAACTATTGACAGTAGGCATTATGTTTCCAATTAAATTATGGTGAAATATTCTACAAATACAAAAAAAGTGATTTTAAATGTCTTCATATGCAAAAAGTTAATCATATTTAATTGAAAAATTTAATAACTAACCCACCACAGCACCAACAAAAAATAAATACGCACTTATTAAATATATATTCATCAAATCAAATTATGTCTTAGGGTTTAATTTCATTCTATACATGAAATAATATACATATACAAATTAATTGATATAGTTAAATCATGTCATCGAAAATAAAAAATACCTACAGTAATTTTACATTTAATTTAAATTTTAGCAAAAAAATCTCTTTATGCTAGTAATTCAAAATTTGTTCATACAATAAATTTTTAATACAAAAAGGTATATATAATAAAACAAATTACAAGTAAAGAACATATGTTGCATGTATGTAAAACAAAAAATCCTAAAATTATTTTTGTTAGAGATGCTTTCTAAATATTTGTCAGCCCGTTTTATTAGAATCTCAAGGTAAATACCACTTGATTTCAAATAAATCCAGCTTATATTTCTATATTATCATATATTTCCTTTAAAAATTTGTTCATCAAATAGATAGATTGTGATTAATTTCATCTAAATATCAGTTTTATAACGTAAAATAAGAGTAAAATCAAATTTATTTTAAATATTTATTTATCATATTTTAAGTTTTTTTAATATATATAACTTAAAATATAAACTCCTCTATTACAGACTATTTTTTTATAAATTATAAATAATGATCTGTGATTACCCAACATCAAAATTAATATAAAATTAAGTCTTTGTTTCTGTTATTTAACAATGAGTATTACAAGGTCAGTTACCTTAGTGTATTTTCATAAAAACAGGCGTCCAAGAATTTAGAAAGTATCCTTGCCAAAAATAATTTCAAGATCTGTTGTGTTACTAATATTTTATTATTGTTTAAACTAACGCGTCAAGTGGAAGAGTTATAAAAAATACAGAATGTATGGGCCTTAGAGATTACAGCCATTTGCTTAAGCGTAAAAATACATGTGGAAGCCCTTGTCGCTGACGGACTTCCGTCCGGCTTGATCTAAATCGTTTTACACTTCATTGCATTGCTATATTTTAATATCTATATCAGCTGCACTGGCGGCTGAGTATTCTGAGATGTTGGATTATCATTACAGCATTATTGCTTTTAATACCTCCAGGTGTATTCGTTCTATTTTTTTACCCCCCCAAGGGTGATTTGCACTGTTGTTGTCCAAGCTTTCCTCCATGCTAGCTGCAAGTGCAGTTTTATTACTATACCACCTCTTACCTTCCGTTCAAAAGTCAATATATATTCAAGATGACTTAAATCAGTTTTCCCTTTACTTATCAAATATAATTTAATCAGAACCTGACTTTAATGACACCTTGTATATCCTATATATGTGTACATTATTATATATAATATTTTATTTGAACATATAGATTAATAAATTTACATATGCATATAAGACTAAGTATATTATAATATTCGGCCTAGTTGGGTTTTTTTTACACACTGGTTCATTACCCGTCTGGTCTGTCCGAATATTTTCACTAATGAGTTAAGATAGCTAAATGTAGAACTTATAGAATATTTACTCCAATATTTGTAGAATTAGTGTGTGAAACCATTTAGGAAAGACCTCTTTCAGTAAACCTGGCCGGTATTCGAATAACAAACCCCCCTCGCCACTGTAATACTAGATGAGACGAGACTGACGTTTGGTCCACATGGCCACCAATGTGGGTAGTAACAGGAAATGAAAGAGACTAAGAAAAATAGGAAAAATAGGAAAGGTAGAAAGTGACGCAGGGAAGAAGTGTTGATGGTAGGAAGAGTAGATTGGCATGCCTTGAGTAAGAATCCGATAGAAAGGAAATGCAATAAAATACTAAAAAAATGTTCATCCAATATTGATAATATTTAATTTAACTATTATTATTTTTAGGTCTTGATATTATCTATCAAAAGGACAGCTACAATAGATATTATCATCGCGTCTTACTACCCACTCTTGTTGTACACCAATGTCTTAAGGATTAGGAATGTTGAATTTATAGGAAGTGTACAATCATTATCGTGGGGGAGGGTTAAATAACATTTATAAATAAAGATACCCTCAGAACACCCAACTAGGATTCAAACCCCGATTTACCCATCATCGACTGTCCAGTCTATTGTGAGAAAGATGCCTTAGATCATAGTTTCCCCAATTTTTTGTTATCGCGACTCTAAACATAATATTTTCTCAGCCTAGTGACACTAAGGGACATTACATAATAGTTTACTTACTAACTTACTACAACCGACTGGGATTCGAGCTCAAATATCCCACCAGTGGCAGTCTAGTCTTTTGTGAGTGTGACTGCTTGTAACATGAACCACCGATGCGATTAATATCTACACATTGTAATTATCTAGCTCTACGGATACCGCAGAGTCCACGAGCTAGAAGTCCACTTCCCACTCTCTACACCCTACATGAGTTATTTTCCCCACACCGTAGCAGCACTCTATTATAAAAACAGTTCTCGTACATAATACATTTCTCTGATAAAACTTTGACTGCTACCTAAATTTTTAAAATGCTAGAAAAGAATGGATATTACCAGAAAAATTTGTAATACATTCTTTAAACTAAAAATTCTATATAAATCTTTCAGATATTTAGTACTGATTATTTAATAAAATGGTTGATGGTATGTAATTTTAAATACCGTTCGTATAATGTACACACCTATCAAGAATTAAAAAGGAAAACCTTTTAAAAACTACATCAATTTGATTATGAGATATTTAACAAATATTTCACTTATCTTAATTAGTAATCAAGAAATGTAATTAGACAAAGGTTATTATAAACCGACTCTCCAGGAAAAGGTTATTCTTCCCTCAGGAATTTAGTTTGAAAACCTGTTATCACACAACGTTTGTATATGGCTAGAAGGAAAATAAGACAATGAAGGTAGAAGGCTTGGTAATCAACAACACATACAAAAGTTATTATGATTATGACCACTGCCCTACAATTTAGAATCATGATTTTTAATATAATTACAACATATATTTTAGTTGGGGGAAGGGGCAGTAAATGGGAATAATTGTATTTCCAACTGTTATTTCTGTTTATTTAAACTAATATGATAAGGATGAGTAAGAGTGAGTTTAGAGAAAATGTAGCAAAATTTACACAGAGAAAAAATATTCACTACATTCTTCTAATATATGAACTGTGAACTAACAAACCAGATCAAAGATTACACCTAAGCCCACACTTCCACCAATAAGAATTGCAAATTGTTTCATAATGGACCTATTACAATTTTTTTAAATTACGTTTTACTTATTCTCTTGAATAAAATAATGTCCTTTCAGTATTTTACTTTAATGTCTAAAAATTAAAGTTAGATTAGTGAGCTTGGAGCCCTTTATATATTGATTATATGGTAGTCTCATAGGTCAACCTAGCTTGGAAAAAACTATTGTATTTTCTATGAAATTTGCAGCAGTGTTACTAGTTTTCTAATTTCGACAGCCCACCTCTCTCCCAATTACTACCGCTGGGACTAGTAAGACAAAATTACCCACTTATCCAGTCCATAAATTTCATGAACATACCGATATAATTATTGAAATATCAAAATATTAGTTATTACTACAACAACCATATTAAAAAGTATTTTTCTTATAAATATTATGGCTAGAGGGAATCAATGTGGTTTTAAAAACATATATCCGAAAAATTAAAGAATTAAGTATTCGTTGTGATAACAAAATTTACAAAGAAAAGTTGTATTAATTTTTTATTTAATCTTTTTTTTTTAGCACCACGTCTTACTACCCGTTCGGGTTATACGCTTAAGTACTAATTACACTAATGGATTAGGAATTAGGAAAGTTGAATTTTAGAGGAAGTGAACCCACATTTGCGTGGAAGAAGAGTGGAAAACCATTTAAGAAAAACTACCCCCAGTTCACCCGACCAAGATTCGAACCTCAATCTCCCCGTCCTCGGTGGTCTGACTCAACACGACTGGCGCGTTAGCCAACTACGCCACCGAGGCGGGTAATTTAATCTTAAATAAAATGTATTTACGTTGTACTCAAACTGATTGCTGATAAAGTAGTCTGCTGTTACACGTATATTAACACTAATTTGTCCACTTTGTCAAAAATATATCGACATGTAGGGATGCATCAAGTACTAGCTCAACATACATGTGTTGATAGCCATATAAATACCTCAACATACATTTATCGATAACCTTATAGCGATCTCAATACATACGTATTGATAACATTATGACTACCTCAACATACATTTTTTGATAGCCTTATGACTACCTGAACATACATGTATTGATAACCTTATGACTACCTCAACATACATGTCAATACATCTACCTTAACACATATATATCAACACCCTTATAAGTTGACAAATTAGCCTATTATGGTCCTTTAATAAGTTTGAGTAGAAGTATTAGTATTGCAAAACCAATTTTATCATATGTGTAATACATTTATCCCTTCAAAGTCTTTAGTATGGATTTAAACCAAAGCCATGTTTATTTAATAGAACATCATATTTCGGCTACCATTCCAAGATAACCCCGATTAAGTCTGTATCAGATATGTCACTGAAAAAAGCTTGATATTTATATTTTACAATTCTGATAAAATGAAATCATTTTAACGATATTGTAAAACATAATAATGCTATACGAAATATTAATTTTAAACGAGCTCACTAAAACAAACTCAAATATTAGTTTTCAGAGAGTAATTATAATTTAAATTTGTATGAACATCGATAAACAATTAAAATTAAATAGCAAATGGAAACAACACACAGAACTGCGTTTCATTAAAATAGATGACATTTAATTGATTAATTTTGAGACACTACATTTTTTTTTATAAACATACACATCAATGTTATATAAATTAGCGTCCTGCCTTATATGTTTTTCCAGGAAATGACACAATTTTCCACCATTACTTACGTCCAATTGTGAAGAATTTATTGAATTTATCGCAACTCATTACCTTAATAGCTTTTAGGAAAGCCTAAATAAATCGTGTTGTTTTTCTTTCCAATATGAGAGTTTAATCTTAAAAATACTTACATTTATTCATGAAATGGAAATAATACCGAAGGTGAATTGATTTAAATTTACAAACACAAGTGAATCTCTCGTTAATAACATTTGACAAATACAAACTTAAAAACTTTTATTGATGAAAAAGGTTTGTGGAAGTATTTGATTTTATTTTTTAACCACAAAAGTAACTTAATATAGTCAAAATTTTAAGATTGGTAAATTTAAAATTCAACTGCATAATTATTATATTTCATAAGAACCGTTTAATGACATATCTCATGACTTGAAGACTCTTAATCAATATAAGACCACTTTTGTGGCTGTATGGTCTAAAGCGTCACTCTTGCAAGAGATTTGACTGCCAATAACAGGGAGATCGGGGTTCATATCTTGGTCAGGTGTGCTGAGGGTGTTTTTCCTAAATGGTTTTCCAATATTATTCCATCCAAACTTAGGTGTATATATTCTCTGAACTAAACTATCCTTGTCCTTAATTTACTAGTGTAGTTAGTGCATAAACGTATAAACCGAACGGGTAGTAATACACTCTGCTAAAAAAAAATACTTGGATTAACCTAACGTTATCTAGTTATAACATACTAAACACAGTTTTAAATAAATAAATTATCTTGACTTAACTTAATTTGATTTAACTTGAAATAGTCTTGAAGACACTACTTCACAGCTAAAGCAAGGTTTCTGTAGTATTTTTTATTAGGGTTTAATACAGACCTGTTGAATTAATAGCAGTTTCTTCAATCAGTGGTTTAACATCCTCCACCCAGATGAAAGGTCTATTGTAAACATCAAATTATCACATGTACAGTACACGCAAATTTATATGGAATTTTTTAACTGGCTATAATTGAATAATATTTTATAACTGAATAAAATATAGCAATATTAATTATTATTATTATATTTCGATTAACATATTTTAAATTTAAAATTAAAATAAATTGTATTTGTCCAAATTTCAGGTTTTGAAAATATTTTTAGTTTAATATATATATATATACATATATATATACATATATATGTATGTATATATATATAAA
Source organism: Timema genevievae (assembly GCA_902155825.1). Classification (NCBI taxonomy): domain Eukaryota; kingdom Metazoa; phylum Arthropoda; class Insecta; order Phasmatodea; family Timematidae; genus Timema; species Timema genevievae. The sequence goes on from CABFWO010000423.1 coordinate 287,211, forward strand.
CATATATATATACATATATATATGTTTAGTTTAATATATATATATATTAATATATATATATATATATTAAACTAAACAAAACTACTAAAGCTACTAAAGCTACTAAAGCTATATATATATAACTAAACAAAACTACTAAAGCTACTAAAGCTACTAAAGCTACTAAAGCTACTAAAGCTATATATATATAACTAAACAAAACTACTAAAGCTATATATATATAGCTTTTGTTCAATATAATAGATATAAATAAATATGTATTTACAGATAAATATGTGTAAGTTATTTGAATATGCATGTGGAACATCTGGTTCTGAATCAAACTCAAAACCAAACATTAAGATATTTTTCATTAAAAAATCCTTGGTTTACATGTTATTAGTATTTCTAAATATATATTTACTCTAATAAGACAGAAGTAAAAATTGTAGAATATTTAGGAATTATAACTAGCTTCACATAGAGGAAGAGTGGATAACCATTTTGTAAAAAAACAAGCCTCAGTACACTCGACTGGAATTTGATCTCTGACCTCGCTGCTCCATATAAACAATCTAACAATCTAGATGAGCTTGACGTTTATTCCACGATCCATCCAATATGGATATGAGAAAAATATGATTAAAATACCTCTTTTCTTATATTCTCTTTTGGAAAACTATGATGAATTTTATTTTAAAATGATACCACTTATTATAAATTTACAAGGCTCGCTATATTAAATCTTTAATACATTGTATTGAAATTAATGACAAAAATATTATAACTCAAGCTATGTGTGTTGTTTCTACAAAAAAACATCATTTTGTGACACCCAAACAGTTTTTAAAATTATATGAGATAAACTTAACAATAAAGATTCAGAATCTCTATAGTTTGCCTTAAGTTATATTTTTTTTCTTCATTTATTTGAAGTATTTTACGTGACCTGTCTGAACTGACTGATCATATCAGCACACGACTTATAAGCTAACTTAAATCCAGAACAGACACAACCTCCAGCCTTAAGCCGTTAATCAATAATTTTAAAGGGGAAGCTCACATGTTGCCAAAGATACATTTTTCGGCCATGTCAGGGTATGAACCTGGGACCTTTAGCTAAGTAGAGAGACACGCTACCGACTGAGCTAAGGTGTTGGGCATCAACGTTTCTGAATCTAATCTGAGTATCTGGTATTCTGAATTTCCAAACCGATGGATGGTCTTTATATTCTAGGCTATCCATGCCATTTCTATGCAAACGATTATTCACTATCTTAAAATCCCCTCCCCCTACGTTTAAAACTATTTATGTCGTGGGTAAAGAAGCCAAAACGAGTGGTAAAACGCGCGGCATTGAACCAAATCGTGTTCCCATGGAGACTCTGATTGCGTGACTTATCAACTTTGGCCGGTAAGCCCACGACGGTAAGATTTAGCAACTTCGCTGAACAACTTGGCAAGTTAACTCCTACGTAAAGACTATACGCTCGAACAAACCTGTGATAGTGAAAAGCGTTCGTTTAGCCAACGGTAACGGTACACGGGCGAAATGTCAGAAGAAAACTCTTGTGCTTGTGTGGAGGAGATTGGAGGGGGGACGGAAAAAGAATGAGGTGAAAAACGGACGAGGCAAAAAGTATGGATGCGAGTAATTTTTTTAAAAAAAACTAAAGAATCTATTTTTCTTATTAATCTTATTCTTTTATTAAGTCTTTTTCCGTATTCTGGCTTTTTTATATTCCAATTTACTCAAGAAGAGCCATTTGAAAAATACAAACCTATTTTTATTTGCAACCAAAATTGACAACTTTCTACTGTATTATTAGTTTTATTGATCAAGTGTGGTGAGATTATGTTTTAACTTGACCATTTGAATAATCATCTGTCCGTCCGAATATTTGTTACGTGAAACGCGTTTATGAATTTTTAAAGAGACTCGGTAGAGACACTATATGATCCCAGGTTAGACAACGTATGTACCTGATTCTTCCAATTGGTCATCAGTTTCAAGATGACAGTCAGTCTGCTTGTCCGTTTGTAACATAATAACTTTCAAATGCGTGGACCAATTTTAATGAAATTTGGCATGGATATTATTTAAAATTACGCCAAATGATATATTATGTATCTTTCATTTGCATTGTAAGGTATCTAGCTTACCCTGTATTATTCCACTAAGACTGTCAACTTACAGTGTAGATGGAGTGTACAAACATATTCACTCTGTTAATCCATTTCAAAATGGCTGTTGCTAAAAAGGAATTTTCATTTAATATCGTATCTTAAGTGATTTGAATTTATAATTCAAAGTAATCGATGAAGTACCTAGGGCGTATTTTTTAATGTTTACGTATATTGTGAGCCTGAAATCTTAAACTACGGCTTGGCTCCCTCCATTCAAAAAAGGTTGTAAATCACATTAATAATTATGTCATGTTCTTATAGCTACTAGAGACAGTCTAAAGAATTCCCTTTGGACTTCACATTGAAAATCTCCTATAATTTCTTCTTTGATTTAAAGTATGTACTTTTTCTTTGTTATTAAGCTATATTGAAAATAAATGACTACTATATTCAATCGTACGTACAGTAAATTCATGGGGAATAGTTATTGATTACGTGGTTTAAGATGCCAGTTTAGGAATAGATCTCAACAAATTTAAAATACACGCTCTAGGTACTTAATTGAACTCTTTAAAATTAAATCCATATCACTCGTGAAGAGATAGTTAAATTAAATTAAATTAGACTAAAAACATGTTTGGCTTATTGAAATGGATAACCAGATTGAAAAACTACGTACACACATCGCTCAGCATAGGTTTAAATAATATATCTGCCAAATTTAGTTAAAATTGGTCAATGAGTTTGATAATTATCGAGAAAATAAATCCAGGATAGACAGATTAAATGTAAAACTACAAATTTAAAACAGAATATAATTTGGCTCAGTTATAGATGCGTTAAGAATGTTCTTATTAGATCGAGCTAGGTCTACTGTTCACAAAACAACTAGAATTAAAATCATTGATAATATATCAAAAGTAACATCTGCAGGTCACATACCTTGTCGTATGAATGTGTGAAAGTTGATTTAGTAAATTTTATATCCACAAGATAAGACTCTTCTTATGAAAATAGGACCTCACATTCAAATTTAGGGTTAAAACTTCCCTACGAGAATCTCCCTTTCAACCTCTTTGCCCACTTGTTGGAGAGGGAAGTGGAGTGAAACAGAAAGAAGTTGTGATGCATACCAAGTGGGACGTTAAGGAAATGTTTTTGGGACACAAATGAGGAAAAATTTGAAAAGAGAGTACATCACACTAACCTTCTATAACTGACCAACACTAAAAGTTGAGTTAAGAGTAGCAGTATTAGATAAAGTAGTAGTACAAAGGCATAAACACAACATAACCACTTCGGTGGTCACATGGTCAAACGCACTACTATCGTGTTAGAATAAACTGCCAATGACAGGGAGATCAATGTTCGAATCTCTGTCGGGTGTACTGAGAGTGGTTTTCCAAAATATTTTTTAACTGTCCCTCCACACAAATGTGAGTAAAGTTCCTATAAGTATAAATTTCCTAATCCCTAAAACCATTAGCTTAATTAGTAAATAAGCGTATAACCCAAATGGGCAGTAAGACACAGTACTAAAAAGGTCCACTATGAAGGTAACTGCAAAGTCAAGTATATAATTAAATATTTATTTTACTTGTTAACTGTTCAGACTATACGAATACACTAGTACACTAATCGAATAGGAAAGGTAGAATTTTAGGGGAAATTTACCCGCATTTTTGAGGAACGAGAGTGAGAAACTATTTAATAAAAAAGGCTTCATTGCAACCGAGTATGATTCGAACCTCGATCTCCCCGTCATCAGTAATTCAGTCAATCACAAGAGTGACTCGTTAAAACATAAAACCACCGATATTGTTACTTATAAAATAAAAAGTAACAAACAAATTCTTTAGTAAATCATAAATAGTACAGAAATATCATTAAAGAAGCAATAACTACAGCCGTAGAATATAAGACAGTACTAACAAAATAATATTTAGAATAAAAAAAGACCACTACAAAGAGAGGTAAATAATATTTGAATGGTTAGGAGAACAACAGATATTGTTTTAACGTTTGTGTGTAGTAAGCGCTTTTTAAATTGTTTCCCACTCTCCTTCCACGCAAACGCAAATTTTTAAAATTAGTAAAGAATGGGGAAGGTAAGATTCGTAACCAATTAAGGGTGCTATATCGTAGAACACTAAGCGCGTTCCAAACGTTTAGAAGCACCACATTATTTAAGAAGTTGTTTTATATTTACTTTCTCGCTATCTTACAGGTATAGAAAGTATTGTGACTGTCAAAAAAATTGAATTAGAGATTTTGATGACCCCCCGAATCCGAAAAAATTGTTTTTTAATTTCCGTCTGTCTGTCTGTCTCTCCAACTAGAGCCTAAACTATTTTACCAATTGAGCTAAAAATTGGTAGTATATCTAGGGTTTTCATAGGGTTGCTCTGAGGTGTTTTTGGAATTGAATATCTAGCCCTAAAATTAAGGGTAGCTTACTGAAGGGCAAAAAGAGAAAAAATCGATTTTCTCAAAATCGGCTCGAACGATTTTGATTAAATATCATTTTAAAAAATTTATAAATATTACAACCAAAATGTCTACACTCAATATTTTGGCAAAATAAATTTAAGGGCTCCATTCAGATGAGTAAATTATTTTTTTTTATCATAGCTCTAAAACTATTTGAGATATGAATCTACTTATCATTACAAATATGTAGATCTATTTATAATTCAAAAATTTTATTCGTAGTATATTTTTATAAAACCAATATCTTTCAAGCTATACGCATTTATATATTTTTTAAATTTTAGAACATTGAAGGTAAAGTATTGCGACCGTAAAAAAACAATCTAGCCTTAAATGTTGATGGATGTCAACGTCTCATGACCCCCCGAACCCTAAATAGTGGTATTTGCAATAGTGTCTGCCTGTCTGTTTAACCCTAAAATTAAGAGTAGTTTAATAAAAAGCGAAAAGAGAAACAATCGATTTTCTCGGCTCTAACGATTTTGATTAAAATTCGTATCTAGGCGTTGATTAAGATTATAAATAAACTGGATATTTTCACTTCCCTTGAAAATTAATTTTAGGGTAGTTTACAGAAGCGGAAATTTCCGTATCCCCGCAACTATTTGAGATACTAAATAACTTATCATTGCAAAACTGTGGTACTATTAAAAATAAAAAACTTATATGAAATATACTTCTATAAAACCAACAGTTTCTGAGATATTGGAAAACATATTAATACAATTTTATGAGCTTTTGTTATAAAAAGACACTAATTAAGTTTTAGTACAATAATTCTCTAATGCCACAGAGTAAGAAATGAGTTAGTCTCTCAAAATTGTATGTTCTCTTTCTTTCAACCTCTTAGGAGAAATGTTTGTAAAACCATGATCTATCTCTATCATTTTAGATTCAATAGTCAATAATTACCTATTTAATTGGTCAAAATTTATAAAAGAGAAATTTAATTGCAAAGCAATAACCATAAGATATCCCCTAGTAAAATGACGAAAATATTAACAGAAAATCAACATTTTAAAACGTGTTGACCCTTGGGGACCCAATTTCGATATTTTGTAATTAATTCAAATATACAAATGAAGACGTTAATTCTTTGAAAATAAAATTATGAAATTTAAAACCATAAATATAAAATGTTTTACATATGTCTAGCGCATTTTGTTTTCGGGTTTGCTAGTATATATTATATTATATATATTTTGAGTAAATATCTTCATTTCTAAAAAAGAGATCGAGAAAGTTTGTGTGGTGTTCCGTACCATTTATTTTTAATATCGTTTTCAACTTAATTTAGGCGAGAATTATCAGCATGTTTCTGACCACTTAAAAGGTAAATTCTTGGTTTAAAGATTTTTAAACTAAATGATGCCTTAAGAAAAAATGTGCACATCTGAGATTAAAGCAAAAGTTACAAACCTAGATCTAGTTTTCCCCTGTCAAATAAAGTCAAAGATAATATCTGCTCTTCCTATGAACATTTGACTAAACTTGTGGAACAAAGAATACAGGACTTAGCAGAGCTAGCCTGCTATTTTGATTTATTTAACTTTCTACTTTCTTAAAAAGATCCCAGCTTTGGTCGACGGAATTTTCCTGAGCGATAAAAATCCGTAGCACAACTTCCTTCGGAGAGGAAGTAAAGCCGTCGGTTCCATGTCAATTTTGGTATGTACGTGAAAATATATTGCCCAGCAAAATTAGTACCTTTTTCTCTCACTTATAGAAATTATCGTGTTCTGATATAATCAGTCGGTACAGAAATTGCACGTTAAATACCTCAAAAAAATGAAAAAATCCTAATAAGTAGAATAAATATTGTAGCTATGAAAACTTTATACTAAAAGATTATGATAATTATTTACTTTTGATGTGCCCCATAAGATATGGGTCATAGCCCAAAAACCATTATGTCTGTCCTCTGGGTGTTATTTTTACAAAAATTTATATATGGGAAGTATTTCCGTGATAGTCTAATACATATAATCCGAGGTTTAATTATACATTTTTTTAATTTAGTCTAAAATCATAAGAGACAATTTGACAAAGGAAATACGGTTGTGTGTTACCATTCATTTTCCTCTGGACCCATGTGTGGTACACAGTCACTGACCAACAGTGGTGCGTGGACCACAGTTTGAGAAACACTCCCACAGGAAAAATTATTTTAACAACCCCAATGTTGAGCATGATAGAAAGATAAAATCAAGTGAAGGTGCCGGAGAGTATAGGAAATAATTTTTTTAAATGACTATTGCTTTAAGTATTGTGCAGCCTATTTTTATAAGATTTGTAAATATATATTTATGAAACCAAACCATCTTTTAGACAACTTATTTATGATAGGTGACCTGGCGGTCTAGGGGTAAGGTATCAGACTTCTGTGTTGGGGGTCCGGGGCTCAATCCTCAGTCCCGGCACAGATTTATCTGATTGACAAACACTTCCTTCATCTCTGAAAAGATGTGTATTAAACACAACTTGTGAATGTGTGGAATGCCAGGCCTCCACCGTGGCTCGGATTCCACGTTAAACTGTAGGTCCTCCATTTCATCTCACAATCACCCTAGCATTAGATATTAGCGTTAGTTCGTATAACCCAAACGGGTCTACCCAATGCTAATATTATTATTATTATTATTATTATTATTAACTTATTTATGTCAGTATTCCATCTTACTACTCATTCAAATGAATGTCCATGCCTCGATTCCCGACATTCATTATAATTGGTTGCTGTGAATATGTGATTATCGCCTTTCACTAAACTATAATTTAACAGTTTAGATCAAAGTTTGGTTGGTTTCAGAATACATTATATATATATATATTATTAAAATCTATTTACAAACAAACAAATACATTAATATGGTTCTAGTATATACCGAGTGCTATATTCCAAACTATTATAAATATAAAGCCTCTTTTTATTTAAAATATTGTCATAGTAATCGATGTAATGTTGGTAATACCTACACCCACGGAAAACCACAACATATTCTGGAAGCTGATTCGATTTTGTTGGCAAAGCAGACTCTAGAAAACCAGAGGGATGGTACATTACCATTAACCCGTTCTATAAGATGTTCCAGCTTACCCCGCCTTCCACTAGTTTGTAGCTTTGGGAAAAGAACGTGCCTCGCATTAAAAAAGTCACTGCAGTTTTTTTTAGGGGGGGTGGGGTGCTACTCTCTATAGCGTGTGTACAAAACTACCTCAAAGGTGTTTAAACTTGGGGGTTCACAAAGATTTATTTGAAAGTAGCTTTATTGGTTGTATTAAACTCTTTTGCCCTTTATTAATTTTATAAAACGTGTTTATAATAATTAAGCTTTATTTGAAGAACAAAAAAAAATTTAATCCTAGTTTTTATTTGTTTAACTAATTGAACACATACTATTAATATACATTAGTTAAAAAGAATATTTTATTATAATTTCATAGTCTTTATTATAAGATTCTATAGCTTATATTTATAAATATTATAGAGTTTTTGTAATATTATAATATTTAAAGTATTATTGATACATTATGTAGCACCGAACTACAAGTTTTTGTTCAAGGTAAAATATTATTATTTATTTTTTAATCTTTTTAAAAATTTAAGGAAAAATTTCCATAGAAATCCTATTTAACAATAACACATATTTCTCGTAAGACACATATTTATAAATTAAAAATAATCGATCCAAATATATTAGAACATTTGAAGATTTTTCCCCTTTAATATGAGAAATATGTAGGTAAAAGACCGTAAAGGAGACCAAGAAAGAGATGGCAAGAACAGATAACAGAAAGTGTACAAACGAGAGGAGAAGAATGGAAGCAATTAAAGGAGAAAGTATGGTGTAAAAATAGAAGAAGATGGAGGCAAATTACTAAAATGACCCGGTCACAGGCTGGAAACATTGATCAAGATAACGAGACAAGACAAAACTTGCACAGTAACTATTCTAACTCGTGTATTTTTTGATTTTTCTTAACGGAAGGATAACTGTATTTAACAAAACATAAAGTAGCAAGTGACTATTTTCACTAAGTCTCTTTATTCATCCGAATTATGTGTATTTTATCCACGCTAATATGGTAGGGATAGAGAAGGTTAAGTTTGATTTTTATAGGAAACCCTTTATTTGAAAACTAGAAAATCATGTTGCCACAGTGACCAGAAAAATATTAATATTGTATTTATATTCTTAGTTAATATAATTAATAATTTAAAGAAAAATTATACCGTAATCCCTAAGGAAGTGTTCCTGGAATCTTTCTATACTTTTTAGATGAACTATATAATAAACCAAATAAGATGCATTTCTAGACTGCAAAGTTTTAGTGAATTTCAAACAATGTTGGTAGTCGAAAGTGAGCTTAAAACTGGGTCTAGAATCTAGAGGAATTGTACGAGAATTTGCGTAAAGGGATGGTGGGAAACTAATTAGGAAAAAAAATCCTTAGTTGGGATTTGAGCATTGCCCTTCCGTTCACCGGTAAACCAGACTCAATGAGGCTACCAGCCGGCTGTGACCGGGTAGTAACTTAACTAAGTCATCGGTATGATTAATTCTGTAGTTAGGTTTGTACATGTTCTTTCTACTGTAAAGTTACTTCTAAGGTCATGTGCTGGGATAATTTATTATTAGTCTGTTTAAAAAATTTTTTAGCTCATTTTAAAAAAAAACATGATAGTGTTTGTGAAATTCTAACACCAAGGCTAGAATAATTTAAAGTATTTATTTCACATAAAGGGGATGAAATTGTAATATTTAATATTCAACAAAAATTGTATTAAAACTATATATCTAAGGATAGCAAGTAATCTGTGTAAATATTTGTAATCCACAAACTACTTAATTTACTCTTTAATACCAATGTGTTGACTATTACAGACTTAAACACAAATATATCTCATGGAGAAAGAAGATTAGTGGGAATTTACAGGACATGAACTACAGTATATATTTTTTTAGCGATGAGTCCTACTACCCGTCCACTTTATACGCTTATGCACTAATTACACTAATGTGTTTGGGGATTGGGCAGGTTTAATTTAAAGTAATTGCACTCTTATTTGTTTGGAAAATAATTTAGAAAAACCACCCTTAGTGCACCCGACCGGCATCAAACCCTGAACTCCCCGTCTTCGGCAGTCTAGTCTAACACAAGAGTAGAACGTTAGACCATGCGGCCACTGAAGTGTGACATTCACAATTATTTGTCAAGGTAGAACGAACGAAAAATCAAAATAAATAAGGAGTTATTTTGTAATTACTAAAAAACTATTCAGTTCAAACCTACTCTACTGGTAGGCCTATATTCTTATGCCACCTTAACACATGCGAGATTTTTTTCAAAAGGCAATCCTGTATATAAGGTTCATAAGCTACCATTAGACTAACATTAATCTCACGACGAGGGAAATCATGAGATATATGTGATGAGTTTTAAAGTGAACAAATTAATTATCTAACTCTACTTCCAAATTTGGAATAGATTCATTTTACACTCTTTTGTTTACTTTAAACAACGAGGAATAATCTATTTTATTGCTATGAAATAATATCTAAACGCAAAATATGAGGTTTTATACATAAACGAATGATACATAACCAATAATTATTTAAATCTTGTATACATATTTTGTTATGATTTATTTTACATTGGTACACACTTGAATATTTGTCAGAATATTTCATTCTCAACTTTTTGATAGTAATAAAAAATCAAGCATATATTATATTATTATAAATCATGCAATACATTTTAAACATATTAATAAAACTGTAATAAATTGGTCTTATTTAGCATATTGGCTGCGTTTGATAAATTGCAAAATTATTGACGAGACTACAGTAAAATTGACAAAAATATGTATGAAACTATTTTATTGTTTTGAAGAAATGTTATTAAAATTGTTATTATTAGGCCTATGATGTGAGTTTGACAACTGCTGATGCACCACTCTGTATAGCAGTGGAGTTAAGCTCCTTTCAACGAACTCTTGTGCGTGCCTTGCCTCTAGCTATCTCGGTGTGTTTGAAAGGCGTGAGATGGATGGCTTCTAAGTGGAGTGAACGATGGCAGCTACTAGACGAGATAAACTGAGAGAGTGTGTCTAAGAGGGTAAAACAACACTTTCTTATGGTAATTAAAATTTGTATGTATAAACAAATTTCACTGTTTTTACTTTCTTTCGACCCTTCAGAGAGATAAGTAGATACCTATTGCGATCGTCAAAAAAAAACTACAAATCGAAATTTTTATAGATGTTGACCGAAAAAAAGGTTTTTGTGAAGCCGTTTGTTGGTCTTGGCCTAGAGCCTAAACCATTTTACCGATCGGTCTAAAACTTGGAATCTAGTGTTTTCACATGATTCCCCCCTTGAGGTTTTGGGATTTGACATCCAACCCTAAAATTAAGTGTAGATTACTAAAGGGCAAAAAAAAAAATGTTTTCTCCGAATCCACTCTTACGATTTTTATTAAATTTTGTATCCATCCAGGTATTGTTATCATTACAATCTAAATGGCATTTCTCATTTTACCATGAAAATAACGTTAAGGGTATAATCAGAAATTTCAAATTTTGATCATACAACTTTAATCTGGAATATATTTTTATAAAACCAATCGTTTCTGAACCATAAGAAAATTATATGTTTTTATGAAGTTCTTTGACAATTGAAATTGATTAAGTTCTTTGATGCACAGAGATGATCATCTTTTCTCAATGGTCTGTAAAAGTGTACATTTTTCATTTCTGCACGTTTATTGAATGCTTCTGCCACAATGTATATTCTTTCATTTAAAAAACTGTACTCTATTTTATAAAAATAGAGTGTGTGGTGCTTTTAACCGTTTATTTTTCGAAGAAAATCAAATTTCAAACAAAACTACCATATTTATATAATATTAATTCTTTTACTAGTGTATTCTTTATAAATAGTTTTAAAACGTGCTACAATATTAGTCTTCATACTAAGGGATGCGTTTTGCTCAATATATTTACTTACTGAGATTCTTGGTTTGAATCCTAGTTTGGTTGAAGATTTAGTTTTTTTTAACTTGTTACAGAAACAATGGAGGTACGATATATTCGGAGTTCAATCTAACTGTAGAGACATCCATTAAAGTTGGCCCTGATCCATCTCTGGTCAAAAATATTGTTTACAATGCACTAAATCTCCTTGTATGGGCTATAACGAGTTGTTACTTTCATTGTTATGTCTCACTCTCAGCTATTGTTTCGACAAATATGAAAGTGATGGAGGTATGAACGATATTAGTAATAACAATCACTATATATTATCGATTTATCGTGCTATGGACTCGGCACTTTAATGGCGCCAAGCACCCCTGGACATCGTGGCCCAGGGTAGTTTCAAGGTCGGTACCTAAAAAGATCCAACCCCAGAACCGCGAAGGGTGGGATGATCCGGATCAGGCCGGATACCCAGGGAGGCGAGAATTAACTCCTCCTCCTCTTCCAATCACTCACTGGTTGGACCAACACAGGGGGACCACGTGTCTCCCACCTATCCAGGGTGGTAGCCGGAGCTATATACTTCCACTCACAGAAGCGACCTTGTGATCTCCACTCTTTCCCGTGTGTAAGGGAATGGGATTACGCTCATTGCGCGTGGAAAGTAATTCCCCATACTTGTGCGTACGAGTGGAGGCACCCACATGTACTAGCCCATGCCCTACTAACTGTCCGGGCTAGCACCGGAGCTTTAAAACGGCTTGAACGGTGAGGTCCGGGCCCGAAGGGCCAGAACCCCAACAACTGAGGCCCGAAGGCCCAGAATCCCAGGAGCCCGGAACCCACCGCGCTGTCAACGCCATCACTCGTCGGAAATTAAGATCACTGCCCCACAGAGTCCAGCCCATTTCTGGGCCACCGTCACGAGCAAGCTCGCAACGTGGGCTTTTAGCCCAGACTTTTGTATTATTTATAACGAAAGTAGTCAAACGGAGGAATACCAGTCCACAGGGCCACTCCGAATACCTGTAGGTAGCCGATGCAAGGATCAGTCTGTCACGGATCAATCACTATACAGCCAGTCCTGTGATGAATGGAGTGAAAGTGTCGCTTGTAGGGTTAGTTTGTGTATGAAATATACTACAGTATTAATAACATTCAATATACAGCCAGTCCCTGTGATAAATAGAGTGAACTTATTGCTTGTGGGGGCCATTTAGTCAATTAATTTCGGTGGGCTTTACAGACTGATGTGCAATAAGTTTAAATTTTCTTGCTCAGTGAGGAAAGAAACTATTCATTGCTCTATTACGCCTCCGAGCTTTCTAGTATTTACAGCTGACGATGGAACAGTCGAGGATCCAACCAACCTTTAGGTTGAGTACTATACATACACTCTCCAAAGTGGGCCGAATAGTAAATTGTTGAGGTGCAGCCGTTTTCTTGCCTGGAGATGCCATTTAGGGTTAGGGAGATTTATATACTTGTTGTTGGTAGTATTGGGATCGCCTACCCCTGCTCTTGGCCTGTCAGTATGGTTAGTTTTCACTTGATATTAAGACATTTTGAGTGATTCATAACAGAGTGTTCATGAGTATCATATTTGGAGAAGGGCTGGTTTAACGAGTCTGTGAGATTTATGTGGGAAGCGGATTGTCGGTCATATGTTGTGTTCAACGCCAGTCTATCTCGTGTTGTGTGCCATGTCTCATCTATAATTATAATATTTATTCTTAACGAGCATTCTCGTACAAAGTTTGATTGATTTTTATCTAAAGAAAACTTGAGAGCCCCTGACCAATCAACCTCACAAGTACTCTTGTGGTTCCCCTCGAGCGGTAGTAGCTCCGGGTTCAGGTAGGGCTATACCTGTTTCTGTTTCTGGACCACGTCCTTTCTAAAACTCTACTCCACCTTTATATTTCTGTTTTATCACAAACAGAAGTTACGAGATAGGCGAAAATCAGAAATTATCACAGAGTTTAATTTTTAAAAACCTAATACAAGAAGAATAAGACATATAATACTTATAGTCTGTCTAAAATCCCAAATTTGTCCACACTTCTGACCAATGGCAAACATCCTCGTTTGAAAAAAACATGATTGTAAAATAACTGCACTTTTCTCATGGCCCAACTTATAATCATAATAAATAAACACAAGGTAAAACATAGCTTATTTCAAATGTTTATAAATTAATAATACAAGTTGTTAAAGATTCTGTCAAAAATATCAAACATAAATATTAAAATAAATGTAAGACCCTTTTGTTAAATATCTTGTTGGCTTTTATTATTAGCATAACATTACTGTTATCATATCCACTAAACTATAAACGCCCCCCTTGAACCCACTTAAAATTTGCAGAACCCTTAAAACCAAAAACGCCCCTTGGGCGGCAGTACTGCCAAGATTGGGAAACACTGCCCTAGTAGATTAACTTAGTTTGTGTGTCACGTGTCCATTCAATGTTTATGTTTAAAGAGCGCAGGTTAAATACACCAACATAATAATTGGGCAAGTATATTTAAAATGTAAGCTTAGGGATTATTGGTTCATTGGTTCTCAAACTGGGGTACGCGAGTGAATTTCAGGAGGTAAATGAGCAGCTCTAAAAGGAAAATTGACAAAATGTGGTGAGAAATTTTCAAGGTGACTGAGGGAAATTTTCTCCTTTGATTGATCATCTGATATTTGGTCATTTGTGGAAAATTTATTATGGGGTTACACTAGACATCTTATCATGACGAAGGGGTACAATCTAAAATAGGTTTGAGGACCACTACGTATATTAAATGTTGCGGATGTCTCGTTCTGAATTTGTCTTTCATCTTGCATCTACTTGCAATTTTTTGGTGACAGCTCTAGAATGTGGAGTTGAGATTCACACCACGTATGACATTCTAAAACGCTGAGCGAACATTCAATACGTACGTAATATATTTTTATCTTGAAATATACCTGACAAACGTGACATCACTTTCGTGACATTTCTCTCTCTCTCTCTCTCTGAGAAACTTTGTTCGTAAATTTTTTGAACTGAACTTGACATCTCATGTCAGACGTGAGTCAATATAATGGAAGGAAACTATCGGAATATTTATTTTGTTGTTTATTTTTTTTTTTGAGTGAAGTTTTTGATATATCTAGTCTGTTTTTTTCACCTGTCAAAGCCATAACGGGCTTAGTGTCAGTTGTTTGGAAATGAAATCTGAGTGAGAGGGGAAAAGGAGGGAGGGCTTGGAGATGAAACAGAATTTCCAACATATTTTAAAGATAGCACACATGTTATTTTGACAAGTACAATACATATCTACCAAAAATCGAGAAATATGTTATTGATAAATCAACTTGATAATTAGTATTCTGTACTATCCCTATCTGGTATACTTTTTTGTTTTTATCACCGTGACTTACTACCTGTTAAAGTTATAAGCATATATAATTAATATAAAGGGATAGGTATGAAGCCAGTATCATGTCAGATGAAATCTACCAGAATTTCCGTGGATGAAGAGTGGGAAACCATTTAGGGAAAAGCATCCTCAGTAGACCCAACCGGGATTCTAACCTTGATCTCCCCGTCTCGGCAGTCTAGTCTACCACGAAAGTATTACCTTAGACCAAGTGGCCACTGAAGTGGGTAGCTATTAAATTAAATAAGCTGATAAAAGCATCTACGAACACGTGGCATAGATGTAAACCTTCATTTAGTCAATTTGTCCATGAATGTAAGTTCAGGGCTCAAACCGGTATGGGTGTAGACCCTACTGAATATGTTCTTTTACGTAATGTTAATGCGGGTACATTTACTTTAAATTCTATCTTCCTCCTTCCTTCCTTCCTCATTAGCGTAGATGATAAATGCTTACAATCACAACGGTTAATAAGCTGCGTTTAAAAAAAAAGGTTTGATTCGTTCCCACATAAAAAATGTTAAGAGTTGAGTAGAGTTGACGAGGGGAAGGAAGATGTGTTATTTTAATGCTTTCATCGCCACATGGCGGGGAAAAATATAAGTTTGATTTAAGTTTAGCAACGAGATCTAAAAATATCTCTCAAGCTTACAAATTTTGAAGAGTAAACTTTCAGATAAAAAGTTGAGTGGATGCTATAAAACTTTTAATACTCAATAAAGACTTTCGAATAAATTTTCACGTTAGAAATGAGAACCAGTAATGCAATTATCCAAGAGTTTATTTATAGCTATTATACTGGATATGATCGCTGAGGGATTTGCATGATTACAATTGGGGAAACAGCGTTGTCATTTTCTTATTTTTGTGTGGTCAAACTCCCCTCAAATATAAGACAAGTTTCCCAACGCTGGTTCTTCGAGGTTGCCAGTAGCTCCTTCTTACCCCAACAAACCACCTCCCAGCATAACGGAGAGCGAGGGGATTTGGCAACAGTTAACAGAGAGAAAGCCAAGATAAAGCTTTTTTCCATAGTAGCTACAGTTTCCTCAATATTGATATTGGGTATAGTAAACTGTTGATAAGGGTGGTGGTTTATCTAGCAGCCAATGACTTATTAGAGGCTAGACACAACATAAGTTTAATAAATACTTAGTAACTACCACATGAATTTTGAATCGTTGTCCTCGGTGGTCTTGGGGTAAAGCGCGCCTCTCAAGATCCTATGTTCGTTGGTTCAAACCCAGTCAGGCCTGACGGATTTTTCTAGAGCGATAAAATTCCATAGCACAACTTTCTTTGGAAGGAAAGTAAAGCAGTCAGTCCCTTATCAATTGTGTCATGTAAGATAACCCTGAAAGGTATGTGAAAATACCTTTCCCAGCAAAATTGGTAAGCCTTTTCAATCTCGCTCATAGAATTGATCGTATGTTGATATAATCAGTTGTTTGTAAAGTGCACGTTAAATATCTCAAATAAATAAATAATAATGTTTTGAATCAACATAAATAATGGTCACACAGTAAAAACACGCCAGTCTCATCTTATATGATTTACTGGTGATCGGGAAGTCTTATCTAGAATCCCAAATGACTAACCTGAGGTATAATTTCCTAAATGTTTTCCCACTCATTGATAAAGTAATCCTCCAATTGTTCTCTATGTTTGTGAAACGTTGTCTGAAGGAAAAAAATAGGTTGTTTTAAAACATGGTGCTTAGGAAGATATTTTGTCCATAAAGGATTGGAGAATAATAGGCAATGGAGGATGTTATATAATGATGAGTTATATACCCTGTACTCATCACGAAACATTATTTGGATGATCACATCTGGATGATTACTGTGGGTGGAACATGTAGTGAGAATGGAAGAATCTGGAACTGTATTCAGGGTACTGACTTGCAAACCCAATGGGATGAGACCATTGGGAAGAGTCAACCGCAGATGGGAGGATACCATTAGAATGGACCTGAAATAGATGGGCTATAATTAGGGGTATTGCATAGAACTAGCTCAAGATAGAGTTATGGTGAAATGAGTTGGACTGGCTAGAACTAGCTCAAGATGGGGATAGGCTCTAATGAGATGAACTGGATAGAACTAGCTCAATATAGGGATAGGATTTAATGAGTTGGGCTGGATATAACTAGCTCAAGATAGGGATAGAATGCAGTGAGGTGGACTGGATAGAACTAGCTCAAGATAGAGATGCTTGGTACCTTTGTAAGGGTGGCAATGAGCTTTAGAGTTTCTAATGTCATAAAGTAAGTAAGGAAACCTTATTCCTTCTGCAGGACAGAGCTCAGAATAGTACCATAATATCCCCTACTGGCCATAAGAGGACACTAAATGGGAACCCCAATGATAAGGCGTATCCATTTTATCGAAGTACTGCATGTCATAAGGGTAGTCGGTTCATAATGTGGCTGTTTGGGAAATGAGCTGAACCCAAGCCTATGGATAATGCGTAGTTTGTCCTTGTACTGCTACCCAGCCTTGTTGATAAATAGATTAATTCTGCCCCGATTACCTTTTATTCCCAATGTTTTTCATGGTAGCTTAATGTCAGCCCCTAATTAAGTGCTGGGGACGCATATCCAGGCTCTGCTGGCAAGTCACCGCCAAGCTCCTCACAAGTTCGTGATAGTGAAAATAGATGGTAGCTGAATAGGCAATACATCCCTAGTTTGAAGGAACTTCTCAGAGCATCCTCATCCCCAATTTTTGTTAATATCTCTGGTGGGCAAGGCATTAAAACGCGAAAGCCCCCTTATGGCACTCTATTAATTCAAACTGAAACCGATATTCAGACGTTCAATCTGATACTTTTCTTGCCATTAGGGAGATTTAAAATGGATTAAGTAGTACAAGATCAAGGTGATGATGAAGTGAGTTTTGAGGAGATTTGTGAGGGATTTGCCCAATAGTATTTTTAACTTTAACGTATGTTACGAACCTGGAGACATGAATCGCTTGATCACCAGTGTGTGCTGTTAACAACCTACCTTGTAAGCTATCAGGTTAGGGCAGGTATACATAGGACAATAAAGCTATTTTGCTGAGCCTTTCGAACTCTCGCTATTTCTCAACCAGGTCACGTTGTGGTGTGTGACGCCAGATCTACTAAAATAAACCATCGATTGGACGTTTTCTCATACCCACTTTAGCCTACACACAACAAAGCAATGAGGATACATCAACTATCTCACCACATGTCTACAGCAAACATCAGGAAGACGATATTTCCTCCTTTATGTTCGCTCTCAAACCCTTGAAAATGGCGGGAAACTTTGGAAGAACTAATGAAAACAATCCTAAATAACAAGTAAACTACATAAAATAAAAATAGGTTAAGGCCCTTGACCCTGTAGAGTGCAAGTATAAAACATATTTTGTGGGATGTTGGGCGGGAAAGTTAAAAGCGTGGCGTGGCTTCACAACCAACCATAGTATCTTTCCGCGCCAACAAGAACAGATTGATCACGGAAACCGTAGATGGCACTAGCTACTGGGCAGGACTTTCGGAAAAATCATAGGTTTGGAAATATCAGTTTTCTCTAGAACGAGTTACATTTATATGTTAATATTTTCAACACCCCTTCTAAGATAATGTATGGATGTTTATTAATGGTTACATTTTCTTATATTTTGTTATGTAGCCAGCAGTTTTATATTGAAAAATGTCAATTTTATCGATATTTGATCACTGTTAAAATGATAGAGGACGTGTGTATATTAAAAGTATAACTTAATCAACATGCTTATATTCTTGAACAAACCGTTTCCGAAAAGAAAATGACAAAACAATAGAAATTCTTGAAGATAACCGTCTGCTCCCATGTCTCTGCATTTCCATGCCAAATGAAAAGGGTCGATCTCCTTAAAACTAATTTACTCGACCAAAATGTTATTTTACAACAGCAACCAATTATAATAGGAGTTCAATATCTTAGAACACTCTTAAGCCAGATCTACAGTTAGTGAGCTCCATATCCTTATATTGTTTAAGTCCTTAACAATGTAAATCGTATCTTCACAGTTTGTATACGTAATCACGGGACTGTACCAATCAACGAGAGAGTGTGATAACAACGTACAATTAGACTCTATGAAATGAATTGTCCATAGCTAGGCACAAGCAGACGTCATCTGTGAAGAAGACTATATCCCAGCTGACAATTATTATCAAAATTAACCACACAACATATCTTGATTAAACGTCCATGATAGGATACTTTTGAAAGTTAGGTCAAGTGCAGTCATTAATGATATATATAAAACATGAGCTAGTTAGTGTAATTTTTATGATAATGCCATTGGTGCTTTTATTACAGATGCGCGCGTACGCTTAATTGGCTGCGATTGGCAGCCCTTAGCATTCCATATCGACTAGTTCTTAGAAAGTTAAAGTCGAGTCAACTTCTACGGAGTGATAAGGACTAGGGAATTAAGAATAATGACTCTGCGTACAGTGAAATGTGTTAGTGTGGAGTCGATCTCTTACGGATTACTACGCAACTCATGAATACGGTGTCTGTAGATAGGATTTTCCACTATTTCGGGTTATGTAAATAATTAATGAAGAAAATATTAAAATTATTTATTTAATTATTTTGTTTAACGTTATGGCTACTAATGACTTAAAGTAAGTGGTAGTGATTGGATTAAAATATGCCTGCATTAGCGTGTAGGAAATAAAAAATTACCACACATGTGGCAAAGAAAAGAGTCCTTACCTTCCAGTATTTGACAATCTGTTGTATTGTGAGATTCTCTTATTGGTGTAAATAATTATGAGAGGAGATTCATTTTTTAAACTAGGCCAATAGTAGAATCTCAATATTTCTTCGTTGCGTCGAAAGAAGACGAATGAATTTTGTCAGAAAGTGTGTGTTAAGTAGAGGAAAATAGTGGGGAAAGAAAGAGAGAAAAAGGAAGGGGGTTTGGATAAAGGATAAAAGTTGTGGGAAGTTCTAACTTCACCACAGCTGTTGATGGTGCTAGTACGTTTCAAGTTATTTTACGGAGATAATGGCTGATTGAGCCAGCAGAATAACTTCGCCTTCCCTCGTGGAACTCTTCACTTTTATTCGGCAGAGTTGGTGTAGCCACTTACGCCCTTGACTCAGAGGGCGAGGTCAAAACCGCAATATACTGGGCTACCGATGATGGAGAGGTTAAGCCTCAAGTCTTTTCTGGATGCACTGTAGTTTTTGTAATCAATATTTACTGTTGTTATTTTATAAGTCAATTTCCAGGCTGATAAGGGTTCAGTTTCTAATATTACTTTACTAATCTATACCCAACATTGCCACTAGAGGTCTGGTGTATTTCCTCAAAATTAATCTTCATTTTCCTGTACAACCCTTTATCCGTGAGAATACGGTTTGCATTTCTTCTCAATGTTACCTTCCTAGCCCCTAGTTCATTAGCATAAATTATTTTAAATCCATATAACCCGAACAGGTACTAAAATAAGATGGATACGAAATATTATATATCCTGTGTACTTGTCACGGTAATTTGAGTTCTTGAATACATAAGTGAATTAAGTGGCATATTATAAAAATGATCGCAGGGTTCCAATATTTACTATCCACCGGTTTAACATAGTGACGTATATATTAATTTGTGTATAATATTCCATGAAAACTATGATATAACAGCACTAATAATACTTAAAACATTTTGTAAATAGTTTAGAATAATTATTGCTTATCACACGTTAACACACAAACATTTTGGTTTACCAAATTTTTATTATGTTAAAAATCATAAATTTTTAATTGTTTTATGATTATCTTAGAAGTTTTAGTGAAAATCAAAGCCAGTGAAAAACGACCTTGAATAATAATTATTTTATATTAGTTGGCTTTGAGTCAATACACATATTATAACATGTCCAATGGAGGATTGATGTTTCTGAAAGACAAGTATAATAGTTAGAGGCAAACAACACAATTAAATCTACTTGGTATAGATCATGAAAGAACAGTTCAAACTAAACGAAACTTACTGAACTTGTCGAACTAGTTCACTTTCTACCAGCGGGTGACGCGACAGTACAAAACAATCGTTTTTCTTCGACCGAGTCCGGTCGTTGAAACGAAGTGACAAAGAAAGCTGATTTTCTTCCTCTATGAAAGGCTTGTGTGGGTTGAAAAGTAGTTCAGTGTTTGGAATTCTCCTTACTAAGCCAAACTATTTCCACAGCTTCAAGCGAGAAGTATCATTGTCCCAATATCTGTTATTATAAAATGATATCACTGGCTTGGATGTAGGTCATGAATTGGAAAATGATTCAAATGAACGTTCTAAATTGGTATCCATTGTCTAAGCGCTTGGTTTCTAGCGAACGACTGAATTACAAATTGTAACTTACGACATATTGAACTACATGTTTTAGCTAGCAAATTACTAAGCAATTGAATTATATCAAATAAACTGCTCTTTTGACAGAACCGAGGCAGTTTGAACTATTCCGAACAAGGATCGGTTCTGCTTATCTCTAAAAATGTACTACAAGCCACAACACTTTTACCTTTAATGCTACGGCCACAGAAAGCTATTGTTAGAATCTGGTGGAAAAGAGGAGTTTGCACATGGTTTATTCGGTATGGACCAATTACTGTAAACTAGCATTTTCAGAGGTTTTTTCTATACCTCGTCTTACTACCCATCCAAGCTAAGCGTGTAATTAAACTTTTTTTTAAGCATCGGGTCCTGTCGGGGTTATAGACATATGTAAAAAAACAAGATATTATGAGGAAGATTGAAACTATATGATGTGTACCCACATTTTCATAGATTATTATTATTATTATTATTAGCACCGCGTCTTACTACCCGTTCGGTTTGTACGCACTTACGCTAATGTGTAATGGTAGGGTGATTGTGAGATGAAATGGAGGACCTACAGCTTAACGTGGAATCCGAACCATGGTGTAGGCCTGGCATTCCTCACATTCACAAGTTGTGATTAATACACGTCTTGTCAGAGGTGAAGGAAGGGTTTGGCAATCAGATAAATCTGTGCCGGGACCGAGGATTGAACCCCGGACATTTTCATAGAGGGAGAGTGTAAAACCATAAATAAAAAACCATCCTCAGTACACTTGACCAAGATTAGATCACCGATCTCACTATCATTGGCAGTCTAGTCTATTGAGATAGTTACATCCCAGACAATGCTGTCACAGAAGTTGATCACTTAAACCTATGGGTAAAGGATGAATAAGGTGGAGTTAATAAGAAAATATACCTTTATGGATGTTGGAGGAGAGTAGAAATACTATTTAGGAAAAACACGTTTACTATATCCAGCTAAGATTTGAGCCCTGACCTTCTCTGTCACCGAAACATAAGTCTAAAATGATCTTTACCTTTAGTTGGTCTACCCACTTACTGATTAGGGTATGACAGTTGAAGTGTTGATTAAAAAAAAACTTAAAATTTTTTCTTTCGCTATAATGTGTTAGGTCACTATTACAAGTAATGTTCAGTTCAATTTTCATATTACCTGCTTTGGTGGCAGCATGATATAAGGCGTCACTCTTGTTTTAGACAAAGACTGCCGATTACAGGGAGATCAGGGTTCGAATTCCAGTCGGGTGTACCAAGGGTTGTTTTTCCCTAACTAGTTTCCCACTCTCCCTCCACGCAAATGCGTGTACACGTACTCTAAATTTAACCTCATCCCTAACTCAATCGCGTAAATAGTACACATGACTATAGGTAACTGAACAGGTATTAAGACGCGGTTCTAAGAAAAGTCGTATTATTAAGGGTCATATCTGACGTCTACAAGAGTCCCCAGATATGCTTTCACATTCTTAAGTTAAGGTGATTGGCC
This sequence comes from Timema genevievae, assembly GCA_902155825.1. NCBI lineage: Eukaryota > Metazoa > Arthropoda > Insecta > Phasmatodea > Timematidae > Timema > Timema genevievae. The sequence continues at coordinate 310,056 of CABFWO010000423.1, forward strand.
CTTTTCATTTGGCGTGGAAATGCAGAGCCATGGGAACAAACGGTTATCTTCAAGAATTTTTATTGTTTTTCAATTTTCTTCTCGGAAACGGTTTGTTCAAGAATAGAAGCATGTTGATTAAGTTATACTTTTTTCCATACAGACCTCCAATATGATTTTAATAGGGATTAAATATCGATAAAATTGATATTTATCAATAGAAAACTGCCGGCTTCATAACAAAAAATAAGAAAATGTAACAATTAATAAACATCGATACATTATCTTAGAAGGGCTGTTGAAAATATTAACATAAAAATTTCACTCATTCTCGGGAAACCTGATATTTCCAAACGTATGATTATCCCGCAAGACCTGTCCGGTAGCTAATGACATCTACGGTTTCCGTGATCCATCTGTTCTTGTTGGCGTGGAAGGTAACATTTTTTCGATTGTGAAGCCACGCCACGCCTTCCATCCTCCTGTCCACCATCCCACAAAATAGGTTTCAGACTTACACTCGACAGGGCCAAGGGCCTTAAGTGATGTTATCTGCAGCTGTCAGTAATATTATATATATCACCAATACCTATAAAATATCGCTAATAAAGTTATATGCTATTATTTTGGTCCGCAAAAATTATGTCTTTCTAAATTGGCCCTTCCTATGAATATCAGACTTTACTCCTTTCACAAGAAAATATAATTTAAAGGGTTTTTGCGAGTAAAATAATTTCCATGAGATTTTTTTAGTACATTTTAAGTTGTCAAAACAGGCCAAAGTTACCTTTATGGGAGTACGGTAATCTTCTATGCAAACAAATGTGGAAAAACCTCACAGCCCCGGATAAATATTGGTCGTAACTAGGAAAGGGGAAAATGCTTTATTAAATTAGACTAGGATTAATATATTTTTTAGTAAAGTAAACTTTATTTTTTAAAAAATCAGTTATGTGGAGATGAACATTTTCCGGTAAACTTTTACTCGAAATATCTGCCGGTAAAGTTAAGATAGTTAACCTCAAGGGGAAGGGAATTTTTTATTAAAAGCTTTTATTATAATGTATAAATCTAGTCTACAGAATACCCAGAGAGCACTGAAGTTAATGACACGCTCAACCACCAAGCGCTGTAGTCAATGCGTGACTCTGAGATGCGAATGGAACCGTTGTTAATGATTTATTGTAATTCATTTTATGTTTTTGTAGTTAATATCCTTAGCATAAATTAAACTTAATTATAATAATCTTAAATACTAACTGACCTCATGGTATAGTGGTCTTGGCTGCTGGTTTAGAGGTACCGTGTTCTATTCCCCGATGGTAATGGGGGATTTTTTCTCGAAAGGTGAATAACTACCAAGGTAACCACTGTTTGGTTTAGTAGTTTTAAGTTAGTTTAAGATCTTCTTTGAAATCACTCCTTCATATTTATTACAATCATCCCCTCACCTCATCAGGATATGGAAAGAGCTTTAACGGAAATAATGTACTTTTAGAACATTGGGGCATCCCCTGGGCAACGGTACATTAGTAATGACTAATGACTAATCTTCCCACAACCTGAGCTACAGGCTGATGTAGCTCAGATACATCATTATTATTATCTCTAATAATTTAGGGTGTATACGTTTTATCAGCTTTAATAAAATATTTCTTGGAAAAAAATTAAGATATATTTTTTATCTATTGAAATGAAGGTTTATGATATACTAGCAGAAGTACCCAGCGTTGCCTAGCAACGCTTATTTTGGCTTCAAACAAACAGAAAAAACGCCTAATTTTATTCTTTCAGTCCAGTTTTTAATTAATTTAAAAATATCTGATCCAGATTTTAAAACTTCGACTTAGAGGTGCACATTTTCGTACACAGGAGCTACTAATTTTCAAATGTCATGCCTCTGAGTGTGATAAATATCACGCAGTGCTCATGATAGACAGACAGACAGACAGGCACACAAATAGACAAACTCTTAGTTTTATTAGTATAAAAAGAAGATATATGAAGAATATTATTTATTTAGTTGGTAAATATATTTATTTATAATATCTTTATTTATAATATATTTATTTCGTAAAAACTTTTCAGAGTTCACTCTTTAAAAATACAAATCATAAGTAAGTAAAATGAATAGTAATAATAAGTTACTTCATGTCCCGAATTAAGAGAGTTTAAGCACCGTAATTAAAATTATGATCAAGAGCTCATGGTGAATATTGGTTCCAATTTGATTCTAAATTTGTCTTCTTATCTTGCCATAATCCCAAGTTTTTTTTTTAAATCCACTTGAAAACAATGATTTAAAAGAAAATGTTTCTGTGAATAGTTCCTCGAACTAAACTTTACATTTGATCACTCTGTATAAAGGGAGTACTGGAAGGATCAATAAATGGGTGCCAGTTCTTCACTTTCCCCTACCCCTCCCCCTTTTCACAAACCCTTTGCTTCCTTCCCAACCCCTTTTCATCCCTTATAGAACTGGCGCCAAAACGAATAATCGCTAGGGCAGTGAGTCTGGAAGGACCAGAAATTCCTCTACTCGAGATGATTGCTAGGCCTGCCAACTAGAGCTCTCTCTTTTTTCGTCAACGAGGTCAGCGATTTTTTATTTATTTTGTTCTTTTTTTTTCTATCGTCCCTTATAAGCGTTAAATGTGGGCAGCTTTGGTCAACCGAGCGTGTGAAAATTAGTCCTCGTTTTTATGTCATGGATCGTCTTATCCGCTCGTTTTATCGACGGATGCGAAAATTCTTTCCTCGTTCGATCCAAATCGATTCTTTGGTATTTTTAAAAACTATGTGACTATAATTCTTTTTACTACCCAATTGGGATATCAGTATATTTACAAATTCGCTTCAGTGGTCGCATGGTCTAAGGTAATACTCTTGCAATAGACTAGACTAGACCACCGCAGATTGGGAGATCTGGGTTCGATCCCAGTCAGGTGTACTGAGAGCGGTTTGTCCTACATGGTTTTTCACTCAGCCTCCATGCAAATCCATGTACATTTTCCCTAAATTCAAACTTCCTGATCTCTAAACCATTAGTGTAATAGTAATGATAATAGTAGTAATAGGTGGCGCTATGAATAAATCAGAATTTAAAAGAAATATACCCTCATTTGCGTGTAGAAAGAATGGGAAACCAACTTGGTACAACCAGTGAGAATTCTATTTCCAAACTCCTCATCATCAAACAAACCAAACCAGACGAAAGTGGTGCCTTTTTACACGTCCCTACAGGTACAAATGAAAGATATTATTTTATTATTAAATGGTTCTGAACACTTTTGGATTGATATTATATTAATTAACCATGGTTTGTTTAAGCTAACACTAACAGATCCTACAGGTTCAGTGTTTACGCTGCAAACTAGTTTGTGCAGGCATCTCTACGGGGATAAGTGGACGTGTAGGGGGCCAGTTGTCTTGGGTAAAATAGTGATGGGAATTCCGGGTAGGGATGTGAAAAAAGTATTGATACTTTACTAATATCGATATTTTCCTTTCGATACTAGTAATTTTACTCGATACTTTTAATGTTATTAGTACTCGCACTTCGGTATCTGATCGGTATCGAAATAAACAACTTTATTGCTAGCTTCACTCATGCTTGGATTAAATGTTTACTATGTTTAAAGAAGGTTACAAAATAGATTGAAAAAATATATTACTAATTATATTTAGCTATTAAATAACATTCCATCAAGTAAATTTTCAAATATATTTTAAAAGTTGGTATGGTAAAGCTTTTATAATATCAATCATATATTACTATATATCATACCTTCCAAGTTGCAAGTTCCAACACACAACATAAACGCAATGGACCTAAATATTCTATAATTTGGTTAAATAACTATAATTTTCAGTGTTTAAATACAAATTTGAAAATACAATTATTATTATCACTATGCAAAAATTGAAATTATTACTCGATAAAAAAATTAATTTTCCAGAATAAAATTTCGATACCGATACATACTGTTATCGATACTTCTCTTTCGATACTAGTATGGTATCGATACTTTCCTTCCGATACTTTGAAAGATTATAGTATCGATATTATTCTTTCGATACTAGTACGATATCAATATTTTTCTTCCGATACTTTGAAAGAGTACAGTATCGATAGTTTTCTTTCGATACTAGTACGTCGATATTTTTCCTCCGATACTTTGAAAAAGTACGGTATCGATTCTTTTCTTTTGATACTAGTACGGTATCGATATTTTTCTTCCTATACTTTGAAAGATTACGATATTGATACTTTTCCTTCGATACTAGTACGGTATCGATATTTTTCTTCCGATACTTTGAAAGAGTACAGTATTGATACTTTTCTTTCGATACCACATCCCTAATTCCAGGACCGAAACTCTGGCTGGTTGTACTTGGGGAGGGGAGAGGATTTTTTATATTACCATTTGGTCTATACTCCTGTGTACTAACTACACTAAAGTGTTAGGGCTGAGGAAAGTTGAATTTAGAAGAAGTGTACCCGTATTTGCGTAGAGGAATATTGGATGACCATTTAGGAAAAACACACCTTCAGTACACCCTACTGGGATTTGAAACTCAATCTCCCTGTCATCGGCAGTCTATATTTTTTGTAAGAGTGACGCCTTAGACCATATTGCCATCAAAGTGGGTGAGAGGAATGTTCAAATGTGATATATTCCAGTGCGTTTTGGATCAAATTTTCAAGCTGATTAAGGTGCATTTACTTTATAAAACTCCCTCACCCTTATACCTTAGATTTAGGCGCAACACTAGTAGCCTGCAATTAGGGTTAAACGTAAGGTGCCGAAGATGTGGAGATCAAGGTTCGATCCCAGTCAGGTGCACTGAGGGTGGTTTTCCATAAATGATTTTCCAATCTCCCTCCATGCAAATGTTGGTGCACTTCCTGTAAATTAAACCTTCCTTCTCTCTATCACATTAGTGTAATTAGTACATGGGCGTACAACCTGAACAAGCAGTAAGACTTGTTGCTAAAAAATAAATATAAATAAAGAAGATAATTGAAAGAATAATTTGAAATAAAGTTTATTTTGTAATAGAGATTAAATTTTAAGGTAATAGGTAGAATTGTAAATTTAAAATGAGAAATCGACAAATTTTTAGAATAATATGATGTTTATTGATTCATATAAGAAATAAGGTGCACCGGGAAGAGGTTCCCCATGGATGATTTATAATTGTCGTTCCAATATCCTCTCTCCTTATTAATGGTGGTGCATTTACTCTTGAATTAACCTCTTAGATCCTAGGTCTTAAAACCAGTCGCTACCGGCATCGGTGGATACGCGAATAAAACGTCAAACTCGTCTAGTCTTGTCTACCGCTTTTCAAATCATGATCGGGTGTAGGCCTACTGAAATAGTTGTGTTTTCCCTTAATGTTTTCTCACCCTCCTCCCACTCAAATACAAGCATACTTTTAAATTCAGCTTTCCTCACCTTTATTTCAAACTTATTGAGAGTTTGTGACCTGAAGATTGGTTTGATGTGCTTATACTCAATCTATCCTAAGCAGCGCGTACACTCGGCCATTCAAATGGTTAGCTACTTCCACCCACCCAATTTGGGAGGAATTACATGCACTGGGGATGTTGTGAATAAGTCCGGAAATTTCCCCGTTTCCTTACTTACAGTTTTTTGTGAGCTAGCCCTAATCTGATTGTAAAATTCTAATGACCCAGAATGGGTAGTAAGATGCGGTGCAAAAAAAAAATCGTTAGTAAATGTTTTTATTAGCTACTTATTTAAAAGTAAACGTGAGTAATGCTTTCAATATATTTAGCTTATGAGTTTGTGCAACATATCTCACTACTCGTTAGTGCTATCCCCATATTTTCACTAATTAGATAAGTCTAGGAAGGTATAATTGAAGTAAAATGTACCCATATTGGCATGGAAGGAGAACGGGAAACAATTTATATAAAAAATCCACCCTTGGAATTTGATCTTTATCTACTCCGTTGCCAGCAATTTAGTTTGTATATATATATATATATATATATATGATGACGCCTCACAACTTTGGAAAACTGATGCGGGTATTTTCGTCTCCCTCTTGTGCGTAGTCGTTTTAAACATTCTCTCTCCCCTCTCTGTCAGTAGATGACAGGAACCCAAGCCGCAAGGACTGCACAGTCAACATCCGGCTCATTGTCCTCACCATGACAGCTAGGAGAGCTTGCTTTGCGAATCGGCGACAGTCACTTGGCTGTCATTCATACACAGGGTCCACGTGACAAGTGCTTGGTCTATGACGACATAGTGATCCTGTCACTCCAAGGGGGCCGTGACAAAACTTGTGTTTTAATGTGTTTTGCTTTATCGTTACTCTGGTTTCAAAATTATTGTTTAAATTGCATTACTTACCTACTCTTATGGCATTATGAACTTGAAAGTTCATTGCCGCGCTAAAAAAAATTTTACGTTACCTATTCCAATCTTGGGCTTGTTCTAACCAGTCCATCTCAATACACCCTATCCTTATCTTAAGATTGTTCTATCCAGTCCAAGGGGCGTCACGCCGGGGGGCGTTTAGGGGGTTGCAACCCTCTCACCCAATGTTGGCTGAAAGCTTGAAATTTGGGAACTTTGTGAGATTTGAGATCTGGAATTGAGGAAATTTTAGGCTTATTCTGTACCCCATTACTTTCTGTAATGAAAGTCCTTAGGCACAGAATTGAACAGACAAATTTAAAATCTCCCAACTGTTGATCCATACTCTACAAAAAATCCAAACTTCAAAAATCATCAAACAATGAAAGGAGATTCCTTCTGTAGTAGAATGTATAAAGCTTAGTTAATCATGTAGTCTAGTAGCGCCATTGTCATTAGGCAAAGACAACGGCCGGTGAGTGTATGCAGAATGAGGTATGGAAACGAATCATAAGGGAATATGAGCTGCCGAGTAGCAAAATTTCACTCAACCAACAATGCTTGAAGTGGCAGCATTGTCAGCCAATGTTTAGTTTATGGTTTAGTGTTTTTAGTTGTGACTTTCATGTCAGGACATTGAGGTTAGTGTTAATGTTTGTCTTCTGAAATACACACCGATTTTTCTAGCAACTATCCACACTAGTTTGAATTGAACTGATGTTTCTTATTTCAGTGTTTATTAAAATAGGATTTCATGAAAGCAATTTAACTAAGCTCAAAACAACTATGAAGGATTATGAGTAATAGGTTTGTGCTACATTGTTACAACTCTTATCATTTTTCATTTGATTAAGTAAACTACATTAAACAAAAAATAAGATTTATTTCACCCTTTAACATTTTCAAACTATGGATACACTTTTAAATACGTTATTTAGTGTTCAATTTGCATGAAATTTCGTGTAACCATGTTGTTTAGAGTGCTGATTTCGAATTGGCCATAAGCTATTTAATAAAATGTCAGGGGAAGCCCCTTCAACCTCACGCGCTAAATTGAAATATGTTTTGAATAGTTTATTCACGTACCAGTATAACATTTTAGGGTCACTACCATGAGACAGGACATCGGTAGACAGGTATCAAAAAGCTGTAGAAATATCGATAAATTCCATTTTTTTATTGCTTTATATTACATTTGAAAATGTTTTTAAATAAACATAGCGAAATTTCTGATATTTTGATAAAGTGACGAGTGAGTTCCACAGCTCAGGGAGCTTACCAGTTAAATATTGCTTCCAATTGTGTATTAATAAAGCAGCGGTTTACAACCTGGGGGTCACATTATGTTTAGTGTGGGGTCACACAATATAGAGGTTTTAGCTTTATATTTACTTTTTCAAGTATTTTAATGATTGTAGAAAGATGCGTGATTCAAATAGAAATGTAATTTGTTAAAGTGCTGAAAACGATATAGTTACTACCTAGGTTCCTTTAGGCTATTCCATTCTGATAGCTTCTTGCTGACTTGGTTTAATGTGGCAGCCTTGTAATGCTGCTAGCATAATATAAAATCACTCCCTGGCCCGGTTGATAATCTTTTAATACATATTAGTCGCATATAATCATTATAAAAATTTGTAATAACTAAAACAAGCATTAGTGGACATGCGGGTTTAATGTTACGCTCTTTTTGTTTAGTTTGTTGGTGAAGGTGAAGTAAGGATTTTAATTCTGGCCAGGGGTAGTTTAACCTAATATTCTTCCAAGTAAATAAGGGCGCATATCCTCTAAATTTGACCTTTCCTACTAGTGTAGTTAACTGTAGATAATCCAGGCTGGTAGTAATATATGGTGAAAAAACTTACAAACTAGGATTTTAACGCTTTCAAGTTATAAAAGGGTCACGATGGCCGCAGAGAGAAAAGCTGTGGGCATAAACTACAAAATGTTGGAAGCCGCTGTAATAAAGTCGGTTAAACTTTTTAATCTAAAATACACGATTAGAACGATATCTGCAAATCTAAATAAATATATTTAATCTCAATATTATATTTAATCTCAATATTATATTTAGCTCAGATACAGGTAAATTTAAATAATTAATAATTTAAGTTATTTCCTTATGCACTTAAAAAGCCTTGCCGCTTTAAAAATCCAGTATGAACAAATAAATACATTTAAAAAGACAGTAGTCTAAAAACTTGGTTCATGGCTTGATTATTACCCTAGATTTAAAAAAAAATCTGGGAGCCTCTGACCCNGGCATGTCTCTAATTTGGAAATATTTAGAGTTGGGAAAAACATTGGTTCATCCCCCACCCCCAAATTATATTTCGTGCAACGCCCCTGTCCAGTCCATCTCATGATACCCTATCCCCATCCTTAGACTTACATCCAGTCCACCTCATTACACCTTATCTCTTTCAAGTGTATTCTAATGCTATCCTCCCATCGGCGTTCAGGTTTTCCCATTGGGTTTGCCAGTCAGTACCCTAAACAAGGTTTTGGAATCTCCCATTTCCCTTGCATTATCGAAATTAATTATATTATATAGTATGGCGTCTTAATATCCGTTCGGGTTGGACACATATCTACTAACTAGGAATGAGGAAGGCTGAATTTAAAGAATCTGTCTCTACATTTGTGGGGAGTAAAAGTATAAAATCATTTATCAAAAGCAACCTTCAGTACACTCGACCAGGATTCAAACCCCATCCACTTTACTTTAGTATTTTTGCAAGAGTGATGCCTCAGACCATGTGGCCACCGAATCGGGCTTTTATTATTATTTAAGGTATTCTACCTACAATTTATGAACCAATTGATCATGTCAGCAACGACCTACAACACATTCTTTTTTTTATATAACAGACACAACTTTCAGTCCCCCAGGCGTTGATTTTTTCCCCTCCAAAAAATGACTCCCTACTTTAAACAATGATTTAAAAAAATTGGCCATAAGGGGAATTGAACAGGGGACTATTAGTTTACCAGTTATAAGATAAAACGTCTGAGCTAAGGTGCTGGACCATCGTCAACTGTTGGCTATTAGAATTATTTAAAAAATGTAATTAATAAATTATTTTAACTTCTCACAAATTTTCACTCGTAGTTTACTCTCATTTAAATTTCGGATACTACAACTATAAATATTCCAACGTACCGGCATCGATGTTCACACAGTTTAAAGTGTCATTCCCGAAATAAACTGGACTGTTCGTGTCAAAGATGTTGGAATCCGAGTCACGGTTGGAAAGGGTTTCATTCTTAAGTCGCTTCCCACTCTCTTACAAAACAAATGCGGGCACCTTATTTTCAAATTTTAGTTTCTTCATCCGAACTTAATTAGTAAGTATGTGGACAGCCCAGCTTGGTAGTGTGACGTGGGTCACAAATATAATCTAAAAATAATATTATATTAAAATAAAGTTTCATATTTACTGCTAGATTTATATCGAAAAATTCCTCTCTCCTATTTTTTTATATTTTGATTTCAGGCATAGCATTTTTTATTATTTGTCTTATAATATCTTGCCGGAAATTAAATCCTATCGGAGGCTTTTAGCAAAATACTCCACAAGGATTTACAATTTAACTGTGTGAATACATTTTCATGTTTCTTTTCACTCAGTCCTTAATTTAATATGATTATAGAGTGAAAATACTTTTTTCAAAGGCCCAGATTCAACAAAAAGAAAAAACTTATAACAAAGCCGATAAAATGGTTTATTGAAAGAAAGATAAAGACAGTGAGATAGAGGATTTTTTTTCCATTTTTTATTTTTTTTAACGAAAATCTTCTTGATAATGAAGCAGAAAAATATATATGCTCTTATTTCTTAGCTTGTAAGGAAAGGAAAAAAAAAAAA
>CABFWO010000424.1:0-15529 GCA_902155825.1 Timema genevievae
CCCGACCGAGATTCGAACCTCGATCTCCCCGTCCTCGGTGGTCTGGCTCAACACGACTGGCGCATTAGCCAACTACGCCACCGAGGTGGGTGATTGACGTTTAGTTCGTGCGCCCACCAACGTAGGGAAAAATTAAAATCCTTGGCAACGGACAGGTTAACAATCACTGGATAGCATTGTTTAGATTACTGATAGCTGATCCTGCCGCTAGAGCTTAAAGTGTCCGTCTCATCCTGAGAATAGCGCCTAAGGTAACACAATTCGGACCAAACGTTGCACTCATTAAAAAAATTGGAAGTGAGACCATTAAAACAGTTTTATCGTGTTTTTAAAAATACAGCACACTTGGAAAAATAAGTATTTTAAAAAGAAAAAAACTATTAAATTGATCTCAATTTCGCTGTTATCTTGCGAATAATGCAAGAATCTGCACCCGGATACATTTTTGATGATTTGATCGTTATCTTGTATCTAATTTCTCGGTTCATCGGCTCTTAAGTCACACATACATTCAGAAATACAAGTCTCGAGGGAAGATCGATGTTTCACCCCTCACAAGGAGTGACGCCGATAAATCAACTGTTACAATCTCTTGTATAAGAAAAATAAAAAAATCTTGGGTTGAATTTTAAATGTCGTGCGGTCACACAGACTTGAGTGATTAACCCTAGAAAAGTTCTGGTATAATGAACTTCTTCTACCATATTGGGAAGACTTGGGAAGAGATCATAAGAAATGGTGGGTATTTTTTTTGTTCATTTTAAACGGGGTTGTCCACACATGCGGGTGTTGAGAACGATTTGTCACTACTATTTTTGTTTCTTTCACTTCGTCTTAGAATCCGTCTAGGCCACCCGCATATCAACTCTAGTGAGATAGACTTTAGGAAGGTAGAATTGTATTTATAGTGTGACAGTATTTGTATGGTTAGATAATTGGAAACTTTTTTTTTAGCACCGCGTCTTACTACCCGTTCGGGTTATACGCTTAAGTACTAATTACACTAATAGATTAGGAATTGGGAAGGTTGAATTATAGAGGAAGTGAACTCGCATTTGCGTGGAGGGAGAGTGGAAAACCCCGTCCTCGGTGGTCTGGCTCTACACGACTGGCGCGTTAGCCAACTACGCCACCGAGGCGGGTCCAATCGGAAACTATTTAATTATAACCACCCGAAGTACACCCCACTGGCATTCGAGTCCTTACATACTCGTCACCGACAAACTACTGTAGTCCCATGGCTTCTTTGGTGCTAACTGACAGCTCACAGCTGACAGCTGACGGCTTTGAAAAGCTACCAGACCAAATTATGTATCCCTACGCCGAACCATATGATCTGCAAAAAACATGTGTTTAACAGCTGTCACTTCTGACAGTCAAAATTTAGGTATATACCTAACTGTTGACTGTCAGAAGTCAGCTGTGAACTGTCAGTCAGCACCAAAGAAGCCATGGGGCTACTGTATACTAAATGCGTCTGACGTTTCGGCCACGTGACCAGCCAACGCAAGTATCAGTTAAAACTATGCATCTCACTACAACATTGTTGTTATAATTTGTTTCCTAATTTGTAAGTTTAACACAAAGTTTACTCATGCCTTAATTTAAAGGGGAGAGACAAGGAAGTTAGTTTAAATAAAAATGCACTCTCATTAGTTGCAAGAGAGGATACGTAAACGACTTACTGAGGAAGCCCACTACGAACAGCCGGCACGGCGCGGCGCGGCGCGGCTCGTAGCTACGAACGACTAGCACCGCACGACACCGGACCAGCCAAAAGATCTGTCCTTACCAAGTCCCAGTTGCAATGGAGAGTTCATCCGAAGAGGAGGTAATGGTAGCGGGTGCGGTTTGTGCGGAGGAAGAAGAGCGCGAACAAAAGTACCATAAACAGAGTTTTCTGAGTGCATGAATTATGAATATGATGACTTCCACTATTTTCCGCTACATCTCTTAAAATATGAGACGAAATTTTTCCTATACTTTCGTATGTCACAAAATTGGTTATTACACACAAATAACTTCCCCTCCTCGTGGTCACAAACGTACTGGCCGTTCGAGGCGAACGGAATTAACACTCGAGGAAGCAGTCAGGTCCTTCCGTTCGCGTGCCGTGCCTTGCCATGCCGGCCGTTCATAGTGGGTTGCATTCCATTGTAAGCTATGCGAAGCAAATGATTGTTACCATGCAGCGCCGTGCCTTGCCATGCCGGCCGTTCATAATGGGTTGCATTCCATTGTAAGCTATGCGAAGCAAATGACTGTTGCCATGCAGCGCCGTGCCGTGCCATGCCGGCAGTTCATAGTGAGTTTCCTCCTAGATAAACCAACCTTGTTGTGATTCGAGACCCTTACTTCTCTTCTTTCGGTGAAAAGTCGAGATTCAACCATCCGTATACGTTAACGGTATGCTACGGCAACATTTATGATACTGCTACAGTCCAATTTTCACAGGGAGAAGCTTTTATAGAAAACAAACCCATTTTGGTTGCGTTCAACACTGATAACCTTTTACTATAATTATTATGTTTATTTTACTATAGTTATCAATAAGATCTATCAAAAGGGGCATCCAAAAAAAATATGACCGGACGTGCGAATACATGAAAGTATATCTAAAAAATAGTTGCTATAGTAGTCAGGCCCTTCATATGGATATGAGATAGTTCAGTATCTAAGTATGAGTTAAATCTCAAAGATTCACTATTTTTGCCGAAGTTAACCAATAATTCTTTATTTAGTGACAGTCTAGTAGTGAAATTAGAGACGAATAGCAATATGACTAATTATAAAAGACAATCATCGGTGAACGCATAGTCTAGCGCGTCACTCTCTTGTTAGACCAGTCCACTGGTTACGAAGATATCGGATTTGGAATCGTGGTCGGGTGTCCTGGATTTTTTTCTTTTAAATAGTTTTTCACTCTCTTTTCCTCTCTCCACGCAAATGCGGGTAAGCTTCATCTAGATTCTACCTTACTCATCTCTAACATAGTGGCGTAAAGTACATATCCCAAAAGTGGTGTTAAATAAAATATTCCGGTAGAAGTAAAAATAAAAGTGTACATCACTTTAAAAATAAATTTGAAAATTTACATTATGATATGTGAGAATTCTCAATCAATTATAGAATCGTGTCCGTATAGAGTAAATTATTAATTTTCCGACACATTACATCTGAATGCGCTGCACTTTATTACCACGCCGCGTAACAAATTAAAAAAATTATCATATTCTCTTCAATAGTCTTCCATGACTATACGCCATAAAAATTAAAATTTAAATTGTTTTACTAAAGTTTTTCAAAGCTGCTGATTAAATTACACTCATAAACGTGTGTTTAAGTGGAGCTGTAAACTTACGCTACAGATGGAAAATAATGACGTTGTACAGGTTTTAAAACTGTTCCACTGTAATATCATGTAAAGAAATTATAGATTAGGTATTAAATAATATAATAAATTCTGTCAAATATTTCATTAAATAAGCAAAAGTGTATTTAACACCTTACTAAAGTATTAAAATTAAAGTATTTGTAATTATTTTCAAGAGTATAATCGGATATGCTTAGCAACTGAAGAATTGAAAAGTAATTTAAATGTTTTATGGTACCTATACAGTTGTTTACTGAATTCAATCTGTTAGCTAGAAAATAGGTTAAGGCCAAATAATATGCCTATTAAGACTATGTTGTTTTATCGTGCGTTAAGATGACAACACACTTTGGATTATAAACACATCTCTTTCTTTTTTTTTTAATTTGACGTAAAATTAAGTTTCCTTTCAGAGTGATAAAAGGCACCAGTTGGACTAAAGATTCACCACAAAATCAGAGATAATGGATTTGTTCCAGCAAAAGTTAGATTGAAGCAATGGCTCATTAGTTTGAAGTATGTGGGGTGCATTGAATTGAAACTTTACGCCACGCATTCACAATAACTTTTGATAACATGGCATTAAAAAAGAATAACTTTGTGTATATACGTTACAACCCAATAGTGAAACTGTCCATTTCATGAAATGAGCAAATTTCCGTTCATTCCGTGAAATGGCTTCTTCGCTTGACCATTTCACAGACCAGGCAAAAACTCATCCATTTCATGAATTGGTAAACGATTGGATTTGCCCAATTCATGAAATATCCAGTTCACGAACGGGACTATTTGTTGCCCAGTTTATGAAATGGTCTGAAAGAGTGGACAGTTCACGGAATGGGCAGACATTTGCCCGATTGATTAACTGGACAAATTCACGAATGGGGTGTAACATACATGTACCCGTCTAGATTATTCGCAATGCCTATTTACATTAATGAGGTAGGGAAAGAGAAGGTAGAATTCAAAGGAACATACCCGCATTTGAGAGTCAAGAAAATGGGAAACAATTATTTATGATAAACGACTCAAATAAACCCAACCTTAATTCAGATCCCGATCTTCCATAATTACCTAACCAGACTAGATAAGATTGAAAACTTTGTATGAGAACCCAACGGCGTAGTTTGTGATAGAATCTCAAAATTTGATTCTGCCAATTCTAAAAGAGTTCATTAAATGAAAGCTAAAATGAAATACAGTGGTTATATTTATCCATAGCATACCTATTATGCTAGTAATATTTCTTTGCCTGTGACCAAGATATATTTTTTTAATATATATAACAGGTGAGTTCAAAGAAAATATACTTTCGTAAGGGGAGAGGTAAAGATATAATTCCTTCACGGTAGCTTTGTTTTTTCCTAATAGTTGAAAATATATCAAGGACAAGGTTTAGTAAACATTAGCATCTAAAATGTGTGCTTTTAGTTTTGTATTACTCTCCAAAATGACATAATTTATTTTACAGGTAGATATAAAACTCCTTTTAGTAATTATAAAAACTATAGAAAAGAACAAGTTGTCGTAAGCGAACTATACTAAACTATCAATAGTAGTAAAAGCAATATGTACTTCGTATAAAGGTTACTAAAACACGACATGTGAATTGAATCACATAGAAATAGCTAACTCAATATAACACACGAGCTTTATTAAAATAATGCTAGTTTATAACACGACTAAACTAAATAAACCTAGAAAACACTGTATAATTCACTTCTTATGTTTATATAAACCAAAATGTAGATATATTAGCTATTGTTCTTCCTTTATCAATAAGGATACCAATACGTTAATTGTAATACAAGACATAGGAAAAATGTGGAGATTACAATAAAATAGCTTAAAACCATGTGAAGTGTGTGTTACTTAATTATTTTTGACCTACTAATAATATTGTGTATATTTAATGGTATTTAAGAGGCTAAATTAAAATATGTAAAATATTTAATTCAAAAAATTGTTTGGTAGCTTTTTTTGAGCAATTTATTAGAGTCATGGGAAACTTATCTTGTCTATCGTAAGATATACATATTAAAAAATAAAAACTTTTTAGGCCTACGTTTTACCCCCAAAGGTTATACAAATGGGGTAAAAATGAATAAGATAATGCGCCTAAATGTACCCACATTAGCATGGAGAAGGGTTGGAAAAATCAACTGATAAATCACATATTAAAAAACCCACCACCAGAGTATCCGGCAAAGATTCGAACCTTGGTTGACCTTCCTATTACCAGTAATCAAGTTTACTGCCTTAGACCATGTGACCACCAGTGTGGGTCACAGTACGCCACAGAAGAGGAATTTGACAACATGGTGATATAATGTATAAAATCCTAAATCTTCCACATTGATCCAAAACTATAACTATATTTAATCGATTGAAAGTTAATGATTATGAAATGTTATCGTTTAAACACCATAAATACATTCCATTAACACATCAACATATTTGTTTGAAAGCGTTTAACAAATACATCGATACCTGTGTCAGATAATTAATTATTCCTCATCATTTTGAAAATTAAATAAGGGCAAACTTCTGATGGATTGCATAATATATATGTATATCTCCACAATATTAGAGTTTGAATCAGATATAACCCTTTTTAACATTTAAAAGCTATTACAGGTATGTAACTTTTAATAATTAAAACTTTTTTTTTCCAACAGCTATTAATTATGTATGACCAAGGACCTAAATATTTTGTTTCCTAAATATTTTGTTTCCTAATTTTGAACCCATCAAAGTAATTTTTAAGGAGTATTTCAGTCTAATCTATTTTAATCTGTTACCCACACTCACCAAGGAAGTCGGGGTTCGAATCAAGGCAAAGTGCATTGAATATGTTTTTTCCCTAAATGGTTTACCAATATCCCTTCACACATATTCGGATATATTTCCTCTCAAATTCAACATTTCTCATTCTTACCCATTAGATTAATGCGTATATAACTAAACTCAATAGAAATTAGTATGGATAAGTCTGTATGTAGGTGACCAGAATTAGATTATTTTAAATTAGTTAAACTACTAGTGACGAATGACCCTGAGCATGGGACGAATCCTGGATAGCTCAGTGGTAGAGAGAGCATTAGGACGTTCAGGGCTCAATCCCCGTGTCCAGGTGTTATTTCAATTAACCCATTAGATTAATTAATATACTTACGAGTATATGCGTATGAACCAGAAAGGATATTAAGAAGCGACGGGGGAAAAATTATTAAGTTATATTTAATAAAAAAGGATTACATAGTAATACATTTTCTACTTTTCTTATGGCTCACTTAATGTTGTATTAGAAGACATGTTGAAACAGTCTATTCGTCAAAAACCAGTCTTTTTCGAAACCTTCTCGAGAACGTTTCCCTTCTCAGACTCTCTCTATAAGTGTTGCAAAATGATGGCGTGTTTGAGTGTAATATCTGTGGAACTATTAATTTATAACTTAACGGCTAAGAAAGTACTTGCCCGAAATTTCGAGCTTGTTTCAAGTGAAAAACTAAAAGAGAACATTCGCCCCCTTGGGCGTTTCTTTTCCAGAGTCATTGACTTGTTACTTCACCGAGAATTTGATGAATGGGGGGAGAGGGGGGGCGGGAATTGGACTCGTGAAGAAACAATGAGAGACTCGAGTGAAATTACTGTGAAACAAACAAGTGTTTGGAGTGCTAGAGAAAATAAGATATACTATTGTTTATGTTTACCCACACATGTGGTCATGGCGTATTAGGTGTCAAGCTCGCAATAGATTGGATTACCGGCGACAGACCAAGGGTTCGAATCTAGGCAGTGTGTTTGTCCACAGTGGGATGTATTACTTTATGTTTTTAAACAGCCTCTTCCCGCAAGTGCTGGTGCACTTCTTCTAAAATCCCTTTATTTTTCCCTGTCAGCTATGTTAAGCCAATAATAGCAATGATGTTAAACGTAATATTGAAAATCGTTCGTTGTGCCATATTTATATTTGTGACGTTCATGTTGACTTTTGTAAGATTTGTTAATCCTCTTACAATATGAGGAAAATAACTTTCTGTGGTGGAAAAGCGTTGATAAAACTATTTCAGGTGTATCGGCTGTAGTATTGTAACGTTGTAATATACATCTTCAACTATTATGTACAGTAGCCCCATGGCTTCTTTGGTGCTGATTGACAGCTCACAGCTGACAGCTGACGGCTTTGAAAAGCTACCGAACAAAATTATGTATCCCTACGCCGAACCATATGATCTGCAAAAAGCATGTGTTTAGCAGCTGTCACTTCTGACAGCCAAAATTTAGGTATATACCTAAATATTGACTGTCAGAAGTCAGCTGTGAACTGTCAGTCAGCACCAAAGAAGCCATGGGGCTACTGTATCTTAGAAGATGGCTGTGCAACGATGGAAGAAAGGTATGGAATAGTTTCATCCACATGGTTCATGCCCGGAGAACGATTCTACCTCAAACAACCATGAAAGTTAAAAAACAAGTCTACTAGTTTGATATTTTTTGGGTTAGTTTTAAAAACATACTATAAGAAAATTAAACAAATCAAGTACAATTTAAGTACTAGTACGAAAAGAAAGTATCAAAATATAACAAAAGAATGTATCAATATTTTATTATAAATGACGTCACCATCCTCTCTCAATGAATAAAAAATGTATTGGGAATAAAATTCTATAGATAGCCTCAAGTCCCTTAAGATGACTTTAAAGCAGGAACGTAACACTTTCAATATTTCTTAAAATAACGTATTTTCTATAGGAAGATAATATAAATTTAATATGCATACGTTTTTAGAATAGTGTCACCTATGGGTTAAATCACATAAAAGCAAATAAAAAAATCCAAATTTTAAGAAAATATACATAATCGAGTTTATTGAGAAAATATATTATCTCTGTGATATATAACTAGAACTCATTCCAGGAATATGCACTGAGAATTGTATAGATCAATAATGAAGGAAATTATTTCAATTAGTTGGCTACACTTTAAAAAGGTTTTACAAATAATTGATCAAGTCTTAAACTAGTGAAATGTGGGAAGCTATAAAGTGATGCCCTAGTTACAAAATAATTTAGTGAAATGTTAATTTATTACACGGGTTTTTAAATTATATAAGCGATTAAAGTTACATTTGAAAATATCTTTCTAAGAAATTGGATCAAAAAATTAAAATTAGAATGACAATAAATTAAATTAAATGTAAAAGAGAATAAATTGAAATTGTTTTTAAAGTTGTGTTACAGAAGTGATTCATTTAAAATATAGAGGTAAAAAATAGGTTAAAACCATATCCCTGGCCTATGTGGATCCTCTGCTCCTTAGATAGGCCTACATGTAGATAGTAGTAGTCGTCTACTTGTATATGAACTCAGCATGTTTTGGGGCTTGCACTATCATCAGGAAACTTAAAACATGGAATAGTTTATTGTGGAAATCTAGGGTGATGCATCTCAAAAAACCTTGTTGGTAAAAAATTAATCAATTTAAAGATTTGTATGAAATATTAAGGTAATTTATAATATATTATACTTAATCGTAATTTTTTTTAAATCTCGTCTCAAATAAGGTTAAAGTCAAGCCTTATGTGAAAATAAAGCTCATCCATTTAAAAACACCTCAAAACTGATTACACAAGGGCCAATTAGCTCGTCACAGATAAACGTCATAAATAACGTTGAGATAAGTTTCCAGAGTGAGCGCGCTAGAAGTGTAAGTTCCAATTGATACATTTGTAATAGTTAGGTTCAGATGATGTATATTTTTACCTCTGCCAGAAACAGGTCGACGAACCGAACTGAAGATGATGACTGGGATGAAAATGTAGAGCTAGCTATTATAAATAATAACCAGGGACAACCCCATAGTTGATTTAATCGGCGGGGAACTACGTAATCTGCGAGAGTGAGATGTTAATATGCATCACTAATGAAGGGTGCTTTTGAAACTTGCTGCTAAGGGCACCACCTACTTGAAGGGAAATATCCTCACACTGTGATAGGCCTATTTCTTATGCAAGTATCAGTTTCGAAGCTTCAAAAACAATAAAGCAATCCTCAATTATATTTTAAAATTTGTATTGTATTCTTGTTTAAAAATAACTTTGCTTACCTTGATATCAGAACAGCGACATTTCGGGTGGAAATTTATTGAAAATTAGTTAGTTTCTTTGATCTTATCAACTATAAATAAGTTAATGGAAGTTTTTTATTCGTGTAGTGATATGTTAATACCTTTCACCTCCATAATGGTGTCAACCATACTTTGAAATAACAGATAATTTATTAAATAACGTGTGATTTCCGAACGCCTGCGACGCATCTCAACGGTTCGGTAGGGTAGACGGATCTCTTAAGGAACTTGCCATCTTGAAGCGTCCGTAGGTCTGGGTATGCCTGTGCCAACTTTACGATTCTTACTCTTAATCACCCATCCAAACCTTTTATTTTTATCTTTGTTCCCTTCTTACTTTTTCGCTTCCTTCTACTTTTTCAGTCATGTAATTTTTTTATTAGTATTTCCTGCTTTCTCTTATTATTTTATTTCTATCTTCCTTAATGCAAGTACCCTTTCAATTAAACTTTTCTCTGCTTCCTTTTCTTATATTATATCTTAATTCTACTTCTTCAGGCATGCATATCACAAAAACCCTCTCTAGATTAATACAAACTCGTACAAACGCTGTTCATAGGAACGCACCCACAAAAAAAAGATATGAAAAAAAACCCTGCGGAAGCAGAGGCAGTAAANTACTCGGTGATGATTTAAAATTAAGATTTTATGTAGTAGACAATGAAATAAAAGAACATTCCTTTGTCATGTTAGAGAGTTATTTATTTTATTTAGTGCTGGAGAACCAGATAATCTGTCAGTGGACGAATGGGTGCTGCTCTAAACAGTTTTATTACTTTACTGTGCGTCAGGAATAAGAGAGATCAAATAAAAGTTAGGTTCGTGGCAGTATGTTTACTAAAAATTACACTTTTAGATTGTGTTAAATGGATGCAAGAATATTTAATTTATACATTTGTTTTATAATTTTGAATAGTTTATTTTTGATTAATTATTAAGTTTAAAATCCAGATTATTATCAATTATTTTGTTTAACGGGTAGTGAGTGAGTGCTGAGTTGGATAGTTTAAACGAAGAGAATTTGCATTGCCATAAATGTGGGAATACATCTCTTTAAATTTAAAAAATATTAAAAAAAATTTGGTGGGCGTTTTCCCCTCTAAAACTCGAAATTACTAATATACTAAATATGGTGATTTATGTTATTTGGTTAGTTATATTCATGCCTTAAACATTTTATCGAGGTATTATAATTTGTACGTTCTAAACACATATGTATTCATAACAAAGGGGACCATTAATATCTTAATTAAAATAGATACATATATAATTTTAAATAGAGAAATGCGGTAGCTCTTTTTGTTTTGTTGACTCATCTTAATGTCGATGTCCATCATTTTAAAATTATCAATGAACTTTAGAGCAATTAGAAATTATATTCTTATTTCATTCGACAAGGATGTATAAATAGAAAAGTTGCTCCTTTCTAATTCCATCTTATTCTTTTCTTTTATTAAATGTCAGTGAGTTGGGAGTTACATCATAAAATACACATCTTGTTGACTAGCTACAGTAAGTATTTGAATCTTTATCATGAAGACAATTTATTAGGTTCAGCCTTAGACGCAGATAAATCCATATCAAATAAGAACGCTAAGGATTGACCTCAAATGAGAATAAAATTAATTAATTGCTCGAAGATATTCTCTGACATCTGTTAATATAAAAGTTGTGGGTCAGTTCTGAAAACATATTAAGGATGTCGGTAAACTATTTGTTCGTTCTTGGTAATAAAATATTTTTTTTCTAAAATCAACATTTTTGGGGAGTCTACCTTAACATTCGCCTTGCTATAGGAACTTTTAACGCTTTTTATTATTTAAAGTTTGTAGAGGATTTAATAATCAATGACCCACTTTGGAGGTCGAATGGTCTTATACATCACTCTCACAATAGACGATGACAAGGAGATCAGGGTTCGAATTCTCGTTAGATGTAATGAGGATGGTTTTCCTCAAATCTTTTCCACTCCCACTCCCCGTAATTGCGGGTACAATTCCTCTAAATTATTCCTTGATCATTTGCACAATTAGGTAGTACACACGTATAACCTGAATGGTTACTAAGAGGTGTTGATAAAAAGAAATCAGCTACTAAAACTTTAATAAACATTCAATTAAGCTCAAAAATATAACTTGGATACAAAATCAAACCCGGAACAATTGGTTTAGCACGCCAGTTCTCTGTTATTAATAAATTATGGTTCACCTCGTGTTTATGGCCCTATTTAACTAGTTGTTAGACTGATTCCAACTGGGGTACCTTAATATCTATTACAATATACATTATATATCATTTATATATTACATACATATGATAAAATATATATAAAATAAATTTACTTATTATATACATATTATCTAATATACAATATAATATATTCGGTATTATATTATAGAAGGCGATGTTGTAGTAGGTCCTGCACATTGTTTAGTATTTAAGAACAGAACGTTGTTAGACCTGATTAGAATTCGAACCAAGGCCTATAAAATGAAATCGGCCTTTGTTTGAGGCACAAAACTTTAATTATCTTGGGCATTGCTGAGGCCTCAATATTTCTTCAATATTTTTGGAAAAATTAATAATTACATAGCTGTAATAAATAGCGCATTATTAACTTAGCGTGTACAAAATATATTGGTAATTTACTTTCCACTGCGTCATAATTACCCATCCGGGTTGTTCCCATTTTAACCACGCTAATGGTGTGAAGGCTAGGATTTAAAAACCTCGACCTCCCCATTACCAGTAAATCAGTATAGATAAAGCCTGGCATTAATCCACGTGCCTACTGATTCGGATTGGTGATAGAACTGATATATTTTTTAAATTATTGAATTTTATTTTATTTCCCTCGCTCTTTTTTTTAAGGTTACTAAAATCACAATTGAATTACTTAGAGCATTTTATTTTTTGTAGGAAAACTAAGTTTTCTTTGTTAAATTAATAGCTCATAGTTATAAAACTAAATATAATTATGGATCATATATAATATTTGTACTGTTACATAAAAGGTACCCTCCATTTATTTAAATTTAAAAGCTTTGGTAATGAAACTTCAATTGCTAAAGTGATTGATATAGTTATAAAAATATTGTGGAAGTGTCCAAAAACATGTGTTATAGAATCATGAATTATGTGTTTCAGAAATCACGGCAGGTATCCCAACCAAACATAAATAAAATATTACTGTCAAACCTAAATCAAAAAGGGCTAAGCGCAACCTGAATTTACTGTACATCTCCTTCATCTCATTTAATCGTGGGAGCCAAGATTCAACACTCGAGCACTAAATTTGATGTAACGAGTTTCTGAGTGACATTTAATAAACAAAAACATTCCCGCCGTCTGCCTACCATTTGTCTACAATGCATGCGATTGAAGTGAGACGCAACCAGACGGAGGCCTGGTGACACACATTCTTTAATAAAACCGCGTCGTTTCAGGGGAAAGGGAAGAGTGACGTCAGAGACAAGGCTGAACCAAGAAAGGTCACCAATTTGTATATGCAATGAACTGGCTTAGTCATGAAGTTTAATTTATTTGGGCGCATCCATGTGAGAGTTTGAAGTAGCAAGTTTCTCACATGTTGATTTTATTAAATCGTTTGGCCACATAGTTTTAATCTCTACTAGAAAATATGTCCTTTGCTCGGTTACACAAAATAACTGTTTTCGTAGTCAAAGTATAATATTATTATTTATAATAAAGGTCGTTTTAAAATAATGAGAGAATTTCTGCCAGTGAATGGAATTTTATTTTAATCGATTAATTCTTTGTCCCAATGTTGGTGGGGTTTTTTTTTTTGGTCGGTGTGAATAAATACAAAAAAAATTGGCAAAATGACTCTAGAGCAACCAACATAAAACTGGCCGTGGAAAAAGCACGGGTTTCTTAAATTAACACCAGTGTATTTAATTTACTAGTATTGAGATTTATTAATAATCATGGCGAAGCAAATTTTTAGTGGGAATTGAATTCATTCGAAATTAAATGGGTGGTCGCTTTGTGTGAGGGTTCGGCCAGACTGACAAGCGTGCGAGCGAGTGCGCAAGCGACTGTGTGACCAAACTGGCTAGCGAGTGAGCGCGTAATTAGCAGATAGCTCACTATAGTTGTTGACGAGGAGGCTACGAATCTTGGCTCAGTGAAATGAGGGTGGTTTTTGATAAGTGATTTATTATTGTGGTTTTCTCATCCTCTCTCCACGCTTATGGTGGTTCTTATTTGTAAAGGCCTACTTTGATAATATTGATGTATTTTAACATATCAGTTATATATAGATATATATAGATATATACATATAGGTATGGTTTATGATCTTACCAATTAAATTTGGCCGTTAGTAGCAAGTGTGCTAAACCTATTAGTTGCTCGCGCGTTCGTTCGCCCAGTCTGGCCGCCTCCGAACTGGTTCTACTTTTTAAGCGCGCGCGCTCGACCCGGTATAGTCTAGTAAAAAAAGCCTTCAAAGTAAATAAGAGGAAGTTGAACTCCAAGATTAATGATGTAATTCATCGCTAGCGTTAAAAGATCCATCATGCAACAAATTCAAGCGAAACCTTCTTCGGAGAATCACTTTCTTCAAGACTCTTTCTCAAGATACTTTTATTTGTTGTGACAATATTGTTTGGTATTTATTTATTATATTTATCATATACGAAAAGAAAAAAAATCAAACTAGGGCAATCCAGCTATCTACTTCTGAACATGTTTCTTTTAGGTTACATCAAGATCCAAACCGCCCGCCATAATAAACAGACAAACTATTAACCACAAGGATGTACTGTTAGTCATATCGGGCGTTTTACAGTTTCTAAGAATTTTTATAGTGGCAAAAAATATCTTTTTATATACAAGGCCTTCTAAAATAAATGGCATCTACGATAATTTCGCCATATTTTCTCTGTTCATAATAAGGAATTGCATTATAAACGGATTAAAAATGTACTGCAAAGATTTACTAACTTCGAAGCTAGAATAATTGGTCAACCAGTTACTAAAAAGACCGCACGGGATGTTGTGTTGAGACGCTGTGGTATAGTTGATTCATCATAACTTTGGCCTTTTCTGGGAGCTGAAAATCTACTAAGAACGCAGTTTAGTAGCGTAGTAGCATTTCAGGTTATGTATGATTGGTCAAATGGGGGCTGAATGGGAGAAAAAAAAATCACAATCTCTACGTACTCTGGCAACATTCCCACTGCAGTTTAGTATTTATCCCATTCAAAAATCGATACCTCGGCGAAACAATTTTAAGAACGTCATCATCAATAAACTCAGAATATTCCAGTGAATATTTTAAAGAGTAGAGTTAAAATATATATTTATTGAAAGTTTAGTTTAGTTACTCTAAACAGGTGGGTTAATTCACACAATTCCATTCTAGTAAAAACTGTTTTACCTGCATACAGAAAGTTCAGGGATTTTAAAATTTAACACTCTTGCATGAGTAATCAAAATAGGTACTGTCACTTTGAAAAGTGAGATTACTTTCCATTCATCGCCAGATTTACATAACAATCAGCCAAGAAGAGGTATAAGAACAAATTTTAGTAGTACTTAATTTGGTAGAAAAGGACAGAGTTAGTGTGAACACAACGCTTACACTTTTTTAAGAGACAATTGTTCAACAAAATTATGTATTAATCGGTAGTATCTTAAATTAAAGCTATATTTTTTCTATTTGTATTGCTTCAAAGGGGCGTGAAGAAGACTAGTGAAGATTCCTAATATTAACCTCCGTTCCTTGACACCATGCTGTCCCAATGAAATTGGTTATAATGTAAAAATAATATTCGAATTGCAAGAAATGCAGTAGTTTTACTAGAGACTAGTAAGAAAATAGGTAAAAAAGTGAACACTGAAAAGACCAAGTATATGCTCACACAGAGAACACAGATTAGGGACGATTATTTAGAGATTACTGCTAACAACATATCATTTGACAGAATTAACAAGTTTAAATATTTAGGAATAATTCTAACTTGCAATAACGATATTAGAAAGGAAATTAGGGGGGGGGGG
>CABFWO010000424.1:18899-63329 GCA_902155825.1 Timema genevievae
GGGGGAGGGGAAGCTTGAGAATGAATAAAATGATAAGAGATTGTAGACTTTTACAACAGGTTTGCAACGCATAACGACCCTCTACTGTTTCAGTGACGTCACCTTCAATCATAAGAAGTAATCTAATGGGACGGTTAAATTCAACCCACAATTTAATTTTGCTTAAAACTATAAATTAAATAGCACCACTACCTTAATTTGCTGCCATTGAATTTATTTTAACACGAGCCTTTATTCACATGAGACTTACAAAGTAATCTACCCGCACTGATGGCCACATGGTCTAGGTCACCAGGCTCACAATAGGATTTAAGTTGATAGGGAAGCCGAAGTTTTAATATTGGCTGAATGTGTATTGGAGGCGGTCTTTCCACCCTCTCTCGATTCAGCCGCCCTTCCTTTAAAACCAAAGACTTAATAGACTAAGAATTTAAATAACCCAGGTGTCAAAACATGTGAAATAAAAATAATTTAAACCTATAACGTTACACTAAGCTAAACACCAGGAATTGTACTATTAAAGTGGTTTTCTCATCCTATATCCACGCTAATGCGTTTTCTTGTGGCTACACCTTAGAGTAAGCCATTAATAGCCTAACCGTTAAATGTAATAAGATGAAATAATATTTAAGTTGTGTGAGAAATAGGTGTTTCCTTATCTATGCGAGAAGTGGTATGGTATGCAATTTTACAACCGAGAAACCACAGACACACACACACACAAACACAAACACACACACAAACACACACACACACAAACACACACACACACAAACACACACACACACACAAACACGATCTAGCTGAAGGAAACATAAATGAGGGAATGTTTTTAATAACTATTCCAGTTTTTTTCTCAAAGAAGGAAGGTGGAAATGTAATTAAAATCCTACAGCAAAGATGCCTTGATTTCTTGGAACATTGGTCCGCTTTTCTATTCATGTATCCAATTAAGTCAGCATATAAATCTTTAGTGGTAAGGAAACTTGTAAAATCAAATTAAGCAAAATAAAAATCTAGATTAATTTTTTATAGAAAATAAAATAAAAAGGTCTTACTATTGTATAAACATGTCCTTGGTTAAGATAAAACCGTGCATATAAAAGTGACTTATCTACTGTACATTACACCTACCCTGAAAGGAAGCAATCTTACCTTGACAGACTACACTATGGACCTATCTTATAATCTGCGCCATAATGTAAATATGAAAGGTAAGCTTACTTATATTTCAGGATAAACGAAGTGTACAATACTAAGTTGTTTGATATAAGTCGATATTTTATATTTGAGACAATATTGTAGTTTTGTGTAGTGTGAAAACAGTGTCGATTAAAAATAAGTTGTATTTGTTTGTTAAAAAATTAATTTAATTTTAATGAATGTAGCTTTACAATACATGGAATCAATATGATTTGTCAATATTTCCTTACTATAAAATTTCCTTTGTTTTCCAGGTTTTTCACAAGGGATTCCCACTTTTCAAACGGTTTAGATTGGAGTTTAGAGGAATCAAACTTACTTTACACGCCGGTTGGCAAATGTTCCAAATGTCAAATTCATTTAATCCGGTTATTAAATTGCAAGGAGGTCAGGGATCGAATACCGATTAGGTGTACTAAGGTGATATTTCCTATACGTTTTACCACTCTCCCTCCACGATAACATGGGTACATTTCCCTCAAATTCCACCTTCCTCATCACGATCCCATCATTGTAATTAACAAAGCGTAAAACCCACACGGCTACTAAGGTACTGTGAAATAAAATAATTATTAAAAAACAATCGCACAAACCTCCTAATATATTGTATTATAGCTTATAAGAAAATTTTCAAAAATGTGTGTAAGAATTTTAAACCAACTTGTTCAAATATTTTTAAAAACTTGCAAATTTTTAAAAATAAGTTATTTGTAAACCTATCCTGAATCTAAATTTGATTTGTAAAAATAAAATCACATTATTATTATTTATCATGAAAAACTATCACCTAATAACAATTTTGAACTCAATCTTCAAGGACAATTTAGAAAGATTTGAAATTTTCTGTAATTTTTAGTAAGTTAACAACTACCCTTGGATTAATTTGTTTATAAAAATAAACATAAATTATTATTGATCATGTAAAATAGTTCCCCGATAACTATTTTGAACCAAATCGCTAAAGTATTTTTTTAAATATTAAAATTTAAAAAATAAAGTCATCCGTAAATTATCTTTAACAAATTTCTCCCCAAAAAACAAGTATACGGTTTTATTTGTCATGTAAAACACTGACCAGACGATATATATACATTTTGAACAAAATCATTAGAGACATTAGAAAAATGTGGAATTCAAAATAATCACTCATTTGTAAACTACCCTTAAATTATGGCTAGGGATAAAATCAAAGAAACTTCCCTATGGCATCTAGATATCAAGTTTGAACAAAATCCATCAAACCGTTTTAGATGTGTGGCCAGGTACAGACAGAGAGAAATGGAGACAGCTTTGTAAAATCCTTTATTTTTTACTTTATTTTTTCAGGCACATATTAAATGTTCATTATACTATAGAGACCAAAAATGTCCACGATTACAATACTTTCTCTTGATTTGAGAAAATAAAAATAAGTCAATTTCTTATCAAATTGCCTAGTTGAGAGTTATGGTGGGGAAATATATGCAGCCATTACTAAACCTAATATTTCAGAGAGTAAGGGGGGTAAGCAGGTGATAGAGGGTTAAGGAGGTAAATAGCAATGCTGGTGAGTTGGGTCCAGACACCTCAATCATGTATTAGTTGAGTCCAGTTTACGACGCGTATGGGTTGAGTCCTTCCTGTTTGAAATAGAAGGAGGTTAATTGAGACGTCACCCAAAATTGTTTTGCTGCTATCTTATTTTTCTTCTTGTCAAAATAAAGGTTAAGCTATGTTCGGTGCACACGAATTGCGGAACAATTCATACGAGCTCGGTAATACCCTTAAACAAACTGCTGAGTAAAAATCAAATTCATAATAACTTTGTTCAAAATGAAATATGGAGGTTAAGTTACGCTAGGCTAAGTTAGGTTAGGTTAGGTTAGGTCAGGTTAGGTCAGGTTAGGTCAGTTTAGGTCAGGTTAGGTTAGGTTAGGTTAGGCTAGGTTAGGCTAGTGGAGTTTAGTAGGATTACAGGTTGTTCCGCGATTCATGTGAACCGAATGACAGGTGTACTTTATTCCGCAATTAAAGTGCGCCTGTTACTTTATGTTATGTTAGGGACTCAGCTCATAGATGACTATTGAACTGCGCGGACCAAATTCAACTGTCTCTATGCTCTTAAACAAATCTTCAGAGCCCGATTCACACGCGTACTGAAAGAGTGAGGGTTTGGGGGCAGGGGGGCGCATGAGGTAGGATAATACGTTGTGTTCAAATGACGTGTTTAGTTTTTTAATTAACATATTCTCCTATCTAAAGCTTGCAATTAAAAATTTAAAAAATTGTGTCTTTAAAAAAATTCTTGGTTTTTTCATGGCCTTGAAGTATATGTATAACAGTGGTGAACTTGTATAATTTTTAAAAGGTAGCATTCCTGGAATGTAAAAGCATTTTTATTTCTTGGCATTAATATATAAATGGACTGTTACCATCTCGTTTGAATAAACAGAGCCAAATTAAAAATTAGTTTGCGTTTTATGTGCATGATTTTTTAATATTCAAAAGTTGCACATGAACTTTAGTTTTACTTCTTATTATGCTCTGTAGAGTGAATTTACTGGGTACTATTCTCAGCTTGGTGTAAAAAAAACTATGGTTGGTGGAACTGGGACTCAACCTTTCATCGTAACGAATTGATGTCTGGGTGACCGAATATTTGTTCCCTCTAAAGCAGTTTAATTTTAAAGTAGTATGAATATCGCCACGAATATATACCAAGTATTATAAAAATAAGTCCAATATGTACTGGCAGTTGTCTTAACTGCAACCCTTTATACCGAAATGTTAGGCGTGTAGTCTATCAATCAAGGAGCATTGATTTACGTTCTTTCTAATATCTGTACCTCAGAACCATTGTATCGTAAGTCCAAAAATATCGATTTTCTGGTTTCAGCTGATTATTAGTCAGAATGATATTTTCTATCGAACCACACTATCATATGTCTGCTAAAAATATATATTTATGACTTTAGCTAGAGCTATAAGATCGTAAGTCACAATATATGTTTGAGCCATACTACCGTATATCCAGATACGATTTTTTTGTTCTAAACTGTAGTCGGACTTATGTTAGTCTGACTCCCGTACTGTATTTAGTGGCTAGTAACTCAAGTCCATTATTGTCATTCTTTTAATCAGCTGTTTTACAGCTTCATGTGGTCAGCTCAGTTTGAGGTTATAAGGTTGGTGTTCGTTGTTTGATCGAAGTTAGAGGTTATTTCAGTTAAACATTGCATACATTTCTAGTACGTTTTAAGGAAGGCTAGTGTTTTAACGTGGTTAATTGACTAAATAATAATGACTGGACTATACAACAGTACTGTTTCAAGCAGAGGAAAACTTATACTTTCGTTGGCACAACAATAAAACACAGTAGTATCGGTAGATCATGAACATGTTTGTATTTCAGAAGAAACAACTAGTTTTTCAGTGTCTCCATTAATAATAGAGATTCCTAATAATAATGAAAAAACATCCAGGAACAGCAGCCCTGCGCCTTTTTTAACCGAATTACAGGTTAGTTAGTTAGTTAATATTTTTGTTCATATTTTTTTGTTATAGAAAAGATGTATAAACCATTGTCTTAATTTTCAGACAGTGCACCCGGATTTGTTGCATGAACCTGAGTTCCACCAGCTTTATAATCTACTTGGACAAGATATTAATACATGCACCCAACATGAAAATCTTATTCCAGACTATTTAGAAGATGTTGCCGGCCCATTAGTAAATGGTTATGGTAAGTGTTTTCTTATCCACAATATAGGCCTATGTTGTTTTATTACAATATTAAAACCTGTATCTTCCCTCGAGTAGTTATTGTTACTCTCATAAACTGGGTTTTTAGCAGTAACAATAATATAAGATTATATTAAGAGCCAAAAATAAATAAATTAACAAATAATAATTATGTTCGGCCATGTTATTCTACACTCACCCTTCATTCACATCAAATAAATTAACAAACTGCTCTGATACTTGAATAAAGCAATTAACTATACTTTTTTTAATATAAAGTCCTATTGCAAAATAAAGAGTAGTACCCCTATTATCTGAATTTACAATTAATCTAATCGCCGCAACCAAGACGTAGCTCCTCTCCACACTCTTGAGTCAGATCACGTGGTCATTATTCCTATATAATATTATCATTTATACTCACATTTATTATTTCGTTTTCATCCGTTTTAATGGTTGTGTAGTTATTATTATAAGTATTATTACTATAGTTCTTTAAAAATAGGTGTTTTTTTTCCGTAGACACGAATATTAGTTTTATATATATATATATATTTCTTTAAAAATAGGTTGTTTTTTCCGTAGAAACGAATATTTTTTTTCTTTAATCCAATCATCTGAATTGTCGATTATCTGAGCCACCTTTACCACGAATTGATTCTGATGATCAGCGTTTTCTTGCATTGAAATTAACGCTTGATTAACATTTTGTGCTGTAGACAAACATTTTACCGCGTACAGACCTACAACCCGTTTGGCCTTCACGCATATTTACACTACCAGGGTTGGGATGATGAAATTATATCCCAATTTTCTTAAGAATGGTCATATCCTAAAGATAGAAAATCTACTATATATATATATATACTTTCACCTATTCATACGTCAAGCAATGTGAGTTGCAGCTATCACTTTTGATGGATATAAGTGCCTATAAAATAATACTAGTAATATAGTAGAATCTTATAGCCTAAAAATTGTATTTGGATTTTCCAAAAGATGGTCCAAATAACCATTCATAAGAAAATCAAGGTATAGAATTTAGAGTAAATTTACCTTAATTTATGTGGAAGTAAAGTGGGAAAACCATTTAGGAAACACTTTAGTTCATCTACACGTAATTCTAACAAAAAACCAGACAAAAACGTCTTTGTCCGCGTGTACACTGACATGGGTGACACATTCAAATATAGTTTTAAAAACATTACATCTTCACAAGAATTTAACTCTAGTGTCCAGTTGTCCCTTTTTAATATGTATTTACCCTCGTCCGTGGGTACTAACTGCGTGAACTTTTGTTCAAATTCACGTTTTCTTAGCACCGAGTCTTACTAACCGTTTGGGTTATATTCTTATGTACTAATTACGCTAATGGTGGACGAAGAGTGGAAAACCATTTATTAAAAATCACCCCTAGTACACTAGATTGAGATTTTAACCTCAATCGCCCCGTGTTCGGCAGTCTATTCTACTGGCCGAATGACGCCTTAGACCATGTGGCCGCTGAAGCGGGTCTGGTAGGTAAGACGTGGAGAGAATATATATGTATATATATAAAGCAGAAAGTCAGTTTGTGTGAGTTTCCAGAAAAAGATTCTGATGAGGTAAGAAACTGAGATTTGGCAGAACGGTAGAGGGATTGCCTCATATAACCAGACACGGCTCAAAAGGGGAAATTTCAAAATGGGCTACCTGGAATTTTGGGGTATTGGGGGTTTGAATATTTAAAACAAAGCCTCTCCAAGAAGGGTGATAGTTGAAATTTGGCAGGTAGGTGGAGGTTCCACTTCAAATAATCAAACAATTCTTAAAATTTAAGATTTCAAAGTCGGAGCTGGTGAAATCGTGGAAGAGGGGTTAAAAACTGGAGGGAAAAAACTTAAGAAGAAGATATAAAAATTAAACTTGCCAGGAAGTTTAAGGGACTACCCCAAAGAAGGACGTAATTTTAAAATTCTAATTATATTTACCCTTTTTACCCTGTTTGAAATTTTTAGCATCTTGATTTATTTTATAGTTTTTAACATTTTTACTTATCCTTTATTTTAATTATTTTATTAGTTTTATACTTGTTATTCTGTTATCCCTTTATGCCATTTTGGACTTTTACACCCTTTTACTTATTTTTAGCATGTCTTTAAATTTGCGTGATTTTCTGTGTATTATGCAATCTGTACAGTAAGCTATTACAGTATTTCAGTATTTATTAACTAATCATAAATATTATCCATAAAATGCTTGCATAGCAGTAGTAGTAGGCTAGTTAGATTGTTGTAGTTAATATCCACATAAAATAGGTTCATATATATTAAAATGTGTTCAAGTACTAAAATATTTAAATATTTATATTTTTTAATTCCAAATAACGGGCAGTTCTTAATAAATGACATATTTTGATCCCGGTAGGTGTCCGCTATTATGAGATTTCACTCTAAACAATACATATTAATACTATCTGAATAAAACAAAGTTTAAATTTTGAGCCTAGAATGTTGAACTTAACCATATTTTAAGAATCTTCTTTCTCACGCCTCCATTTTTCGTGTCCATCGTAGAAAAAAAATAGTTCCCATGAAGTCCCTAAGCATGCAGATCACGCGAAAGAACCAAACAATGCCTAACATACCGACCGCCCGATCGTAACATATTTTGTTCGGCGGTGCGTTCCACTCACACGTTTACGTAGTTGATTTATTGCCCATACATGTCGCCAGTATGAACGGTGGACTTGAAAAGGGGGTGTGGGGGTAGTAGTGGTTACCATTCGTGAAGAGGCGTCTTAAAAATAACGGGCGACTAGTATTTTGGAAGTCTGGAAGGTTGTAAAAATGTTTTGTGCGGCCACGGAATTGTTTCTCCCCCCCCTCTCCCCACCTTACCAAGACTCTTCACTTATTTTTATTTTCTTTGCGACAGAGCAATACCTTTTTACCACCAACTTTTTTTTTATTTAAAGCCTTTTGGTGTAAGATGAGAAGGCTCATAATATGTTTCTATATTTTAGCCTTGACGCTCATAAAAAAGTATTTATTGAAATTGACCTTGCATGGAGTCTATTGAACCGCATAATTCAAGCTCACGAAATGCCAATGTCATTCGAGATTGTTTCCATTTATTTATTTATTTTTTTACACAAGAAAACACTTTTATTTTGCCAAATAAACCA
Organism: Timema genevievae; assembly: GCA_902155825.1. Taxonomy (NCBI): domain Eukaryota; kingdom Metazoa; phylum Arthropoda; class Insecta; order Phasmatodea; family Timematidae; genus Timema; species Timema genevievae. The sequence goes on from CABFWO010000424.1 coordinate 26,989, forward strand.
TTTTAAAATCGGACCGTCTACCACAACAATAAAGTCCGCTCAATTCGACATGAGGTCCTAACTGTCAGGAGTGTACCTCCTCATACGTCCTAACTGTCAGGAGTGTACCTCCTCATACGTCCTAGCTGTCAGGAGTGTACCTCCTCATACGTCCTAACTGCCAGGAGTGTACCTCCGCATACGTCCTAACTGTCAGGAGTGTACCTCCTCATACGTCCTAGCTTTCAGGAGTGTATCTCCTCACACGTCCTAACTGTCAAGAGTGTACCTCCTCAGACGTCCTAACTGTCAGGAGTGTACCTCCTCACACGTCCTAACTGTCAGGAGTGTACCTCCTCATACGTCCTAACTGCCAGGAGTGTACCTCCACATACGTCCTAACTGTCAGGAGTGTACCTCCCCATACGTCCTAGCTTTCAGGAGTGTATCTCCTCACACGTCCTAACTGTCAGGAGTGTACCTCCTTATACGTCCTAACTGTCAGGAGTGTACCTCCTCATACGTCCTAACTGCCAGGAGTGTACCTCCACATACGCCCTAACTGTCAGGAGTGTACCTCCTCATACGTCCTAGCTTTCAGGAGTGTATCTCCTCACACGTCCTAACTGTCAGGAGTGTACCTCCTCATACGTCCTGTCAGGAGTGTACCTCCTCAGACGTCCTGTCAGGAGTGTATCTCCTCACACGTCCTAACTGTCAGGAGTGTACCTCCTCATACGTCCTAACTGTCAGGAGTGTACCTCCTCAGACGTCCTGTTAGGAGTATACCTCCTCATACGTCCAAGCTCTCAGCATATTTATTTATAACGGGCTATGATGCATGGATATGAAAGTAGAGCTTTATCTAAATTGTACCAGCACTTGCGTTAAGAGTAGTATTTTATTTTAGCACCACGTCTAGCTACCCGTTCAGGTTATAAGCATGTGCACTTATTACGCTAGTGGCTAGTGTATTAGGGATGAGGAACTTGATTTAGAGGAAGTGTACGCATATTTGCGTCGAGGGGGAGAGTACAAAACCATGGAGGAAAAACCACCCTAAGTACATCCGATGGGGATTCGAACCACGATTTTAAGAAAACTCGGTACACCCGAACAAAGTTAGAACCCTGACTTTCCCCATCATCAGTAAATCAGACTAGTTGAGACCTGCGCTTTTGTCTGCGTAGCCATCTGTGGGGGTGACCAGCAGGTTTACATGATGACATACAGACACAATAGTGTAGATCTTGCACTAAATATGAGCATAGTGTCGAATATTATGTGTATTTATGGGTGATATGCAAGAACAAGCTGCTAGTGTATGTAGTGTTAGTGGTGAGTGAAAAGTAGCACTACACTAGCACTCACACAGCACTCAGTCTCATTCTAACATACAGTCCAATTTTCATAGAAGAGTGACTAGATCTACTTAGACGTATTCATACAAGTCGTGTGATCCGCACTTTTAATAGACGAGGATCAATATCACTAAAATAGTGGCCGAATGATCTAAGGCGTCACTCTCATATTAGGCTGACCTGCTGAAGAGGGAGAGATCGGGGTTAGAATCCCGGTTAGGTTCGCCGAGAGTGGTTTTTCCTAAATGGTTTCCCACTCTCCTTCCACGCAGATGTGATTAGATTACCTTTAAAATGCTTCCTTCCTCATTCCTGCCCCATTAGAGTAATTATCATATAATATGTGTACAACCTGAACAGGTAGTAAGACGCAGTGATAAAAAAAATAACACTAACAGTATATTAAATGTTATCAATTCTGCCCTGACCGGCCCCGTGGTGAACCTGGATACGAGTCTAGGGGTCCCGGGTTCGATTCCCTACTGGTACCATTGGTATTTTGCCCTTTGGGGGAATAATCTCAATAGTCATCAGGGTTTGGTCCGCTAGGGAAGTTTGGTAAAAGCGGGGATTTCACGACCCGATTTAGGGACTCTAAATCGGGCCCGATCGCCGTCGGCCCTGAAATCCGATGGTTAAATGTGTGCTCCTGGGCACGTTTTGGGGAGGCGACCAGGCAGGGAGGTCGGGAGAGATTTCCAACCGATTTAGGGAGGAAGGGTGGGGGTAGACCAGGCCCCACACCATATTTAGTAAATCTGTGAAAACCTGGGTTGTCATACGCAAGAAATTCCGGAGATCTTCAGCATCCAATACTTGCATGACTCAATACAGGTCTTTCGCGGTATACCTGCTTCATCCACATCTTATTTTTCTTCTTTTCTTTCTTGCACACGGCCAATGCAGTTAATGCAACACCAACAACTACCTGCTTTGATAAATACGGAGCCATTTTGAAACTTTAAGAGCAACAAACTGAGCAGTAGATCGGACGCAAAAGATCGGGTCGTGAAAATACAACGCTCTGCCAAGGAGAGGGGAGAACAGTGACAGGGAGATCGGGACCAGGAACGGGAACGGGCGGTCGGGGACGCGTCGTGAAATCCCCGCTTAAGACTAACACCGGCTTCAAAACTCCATAATAACTATCATCACGTCATCTAATTGTGGGTACGACGTGTAGACAACCTCCTGTGGTGTACCTTGGGCAATGTTCTGTGCCAACAGAGCAACTTATAGACTATAAACTTATACAAAAGGCGTCCGAACTTGAATGTCATGTCCCTCCCGGTCAAATGTGCCATACGATAAAAAAAAATTGTCTCAAAAAATGGGTTTGTATTTTCTAAAAGGCCCTTCGTATGAAATCTTGACTGTACCATACCACCCGAAGCTGTCTGTCTTTGCTGGCCGCCAGTTCCACGGACGGGCGCGGCGTGACAACGCCCAACTCCTTGGTCCGAGAATGCCGCAAATCCAAACAATGGTCGGTGTGTCGTGTGCAAGTGACTACTGTCCCGTTAACCACCGTGAGGCATTATGGGTAGCAGTGGCTTCAATCAATCTTCCAGAGGGGGCGGTTGGGTAGCGCGTGATATATCAGACTCACGTCCTAGTACTAATAAGTCTCCCACACCTCGTCGATGACAACTCGACACCAATATTAAGCAGACCCACATCGGCGGCCACACGGAAAAAAACGCCAAAATCATATAGTTTGGTTTGTCTGTGAAGGAGAAGTTGGATGGTTCGAATCCTAGCTGAGTGTACTGAGGTTTCTTTACTCCCTAAATAGTTTTACACTATTTCTTGCCGCGAATGCATGTTCTATTTTAAAATACATACGGGTATTATTTTCGTTCCCCTTTAATTTGTTCACTTTCCTCTTTCCTGTACCTTCTTACATAAATACATAAAAAAAGGAACTCAAAAAGTGAAAATATAGGTTTTCCTATGATACAACATTAAAAAGAGTAACTTCTACAAACTGAATAGTATTGAAAATAAATGGGTACGACTCGCTTAGGTGGCCGCATGCTCTAAGGAGCTACTCTCGCAATAGACTAGACTGCTGATGACAAGGATGTTCGAATATCGATCGAGTGTACTGAGGGATGTTTTTCCAAAACAGTTTTCCACTCTACCTCCACGCAAATATGGGTACACTTTCTATAAATATAACCTTCCTAATCCTTAAAATCAATAGCGTAATTAGTACAAAAGAGTATAGCCCAAACGGTTATTAAGACGCGGTGCTAAAAATAAAAAGGTACTCTTGTTTTATGCATGAGTGGGTTCAGATGGAGAGAATACCGAGGCTAGTGTTAAACAGGGCAATCTTGGAAAGATTAGACGTGGCGATAAAACTGGTGGATTGCGAAGATTTTTTTTCAAGTGGGGAAGGTGGAGGGGAGGGGGAACGACAGTTACTTTTTGGAAAGACAAATGTATTTCTCTGTATCAAGATTCTGGTGGACCGCATACCATTCATTCTCAAGAGATATTGGGGACAGTGAAAGATGAGGAAAGATATGAAGAGTAAGTGTTGTAACCCTGTCGACATTTATTTTTTTTATATATAGCAAACATGAGACACAAAAGGTTGATCAGTCATTTTGGGAAAATATAAGAGAACGAAAGTGAATACAATTCCATGTAAGACCAAAAACAAAGAGTTTCATAAAATTGTATAGCAAACTTCTGACATATGGTCTCAAATTCTGTTCAATAAGTTAATTTATTATTATTATTATTATTATCATCATCATCACCACGTATTACTACCCGTTCGGGTTATACACACGCTAATATGTAATGGTAGGGTGATTGTGAGATGAAATGGAGGACCTACAGTTTTACGTGGGATCCGAACCACGGTGGAGGTCTGGCATTCCTCACATTCACAAGTTGTGATTAATACACGTCTTGTCAGAGGTGAAGGAAGGGTTTGGCAATCAGATAAATCTGTGCCAGGATTGAGGATTGAACCCCGGACCCCCAGCACACGAGTCTGACACCTTACCCCTAGACCGCCAGGTCACCTTTCAATAAGTTAAGGGTTTCAGGTTCGATTCTAGACATGAATGAAATATTCCTTTTTGGTGAAAACGAAGCTTTCCACTTCCACAGTGAAGAATTTAAGGCTGGTGGGCTGGTTCTTGCGTCTACCCTGAGTTTAAATTAGTTTATAAGTTGTGTGCATATCAACACAATTTACAAAATATTATTATTTGGTTTACTGGTATAGAGGGAAGTATGGAGTTCAAATGCCAGCAGAGTGCACTGAGGTGGTTTTATCTAAATAGTTTTCCACTCTCCCTCCACGCAAATACGGGTTTTCTTCCTATGAAATTATATATTTCTTATCTCTATCCCATTAGTGTGTTTTTATAGATAGGCTGGTAGGGTGGTTAAACAAGGTTCACGCTGGGGTGGAGAGAGAGAGAGAGAGCGGGGATTGAGAGTGAGAGGAGTGATTGAAAGTGAGGGGGAGGGGGTGGCTGCCATGTCGTTAGATCTCAGAAAGGTAATACAAGACTTCTATCAATGCTTAGGCTCTTGTGTTCAAGCTCCGATAAAGAAACTTCAAGAAGAGACCTTTCTTTGTTCCAATTAAGTGCCAATTTGCTAACCATAACAAATTTAATCAAACTTAAATCTAGTCAGATTTTTAATATTCGAAAAATATTAGAAAAAAAAAATTGGGAAGACAACATGGTGGTTCATCAATTATACATAGATTTTAAAAAGGCATATGATTCAGTTAAAATAAATGAATTATATGAAATTTTAGGGATTGAAAAAAAAGGTCAAGATAAATGAAGCATGAGTGACTGATACGCGTGGCAGGGTAAGGGTTGGATGTCACTTATAAGATAATTTCTAAATTCACAATGGGTTGAAAAAAAGGAGATGCACTGTCCCCATTACTTTTTAATCTAGTCTTAAAGTATGCTATTAAGGTAATGCAAGAGAGTAGAAAAGGGTTGACATTAAACGATTGTGGTCGATAGTTTAAAGATTACTGCGAACAGCATATCATTTGACAGGGTTAGTGAGTTTAAATATTTATGAACAATTTTAACTAGCAATAACGATACTAGATTGGAAATTAGGAAAATAATACAGTCGGGAAATGCATGCTATTATTCGGTCAGCAAGTTTTTTAACAACTCGCCTGCTGTCAAGGAATATAAAACTCAAAATATACAAAACAATAATTTATTGGTTATTCTCGATGGGTGTGAAACGTTGTTTCTTGTCTTAAATGACGAAAAAAAAATTAGGGTGTTTGAAAACAGGGTTCTTAGGAACATATTTGGTCCAAAATGTGATAAGGATACTGGGTAATGGTGGAGGTTTCGCAATGATGAGTTACATACCCTTTACTCATCACAAAACATTGCTAGGATAATCAAATCTCTTAGATTTTCAATTTTTTTTTGTACACTGAAAGGAATAAATATAAAAGTTATAGACGAAAAAAAGCAAAATTAGTATAGAGAGATAAACAAAAGGTGATCACGTGACTTTTGATAAGGTTGTAAGACGATCACGGGCCTAAAAATGTTGCCAACCCTTACCCTAGACCAACGGTCCCCAAACGTTCTCGACTCGTGAACCTCTTTCACAAACATCTGAGCTGCACGAACCCCCTGGTAAATATACATAGCCACTCATTTAGTTTTATACTTAATTTTTATGACATTTAGTTATTAATTGTAATCAAAATGTTTAATACCTTTAAATGAACCTATTATAGATTGGTAGGTACTTTGGGATACCCTACCAAAGATAATAAAATAATATTGAAACAACTTAAGTAAAACTTCAAATAATTAAATATTTGTTTTAAAAATTAAATAAGCAAAGTACTGTAGTAACATTTTCTTATCTTTACTGTCACAATATTATCACATTTCACTTTTTTTTAAAAAAGGTACTGGAAATTGCTGCGTTGACATAACTGAAATACCCTCCTTTTATAAAAAAATTCCGTGCCGAATTAAGATTCAAAATTGTTAACAAGTTTTAACAGATACTCACCTAATCACGTGACTTAGAGAGAAGGGTGCGCTTGCTTTGGATGGCACAGATCTTTAGAGTAAGGAACCACAAACGATAAATAAATTCTCAAGTCACTTTCAGTACTGAGCCTGTTTCTGTATTTACTTTTTAAATAGGCATATGAAGAAAAAGTTTCTCGCTCAAATACGTAGAAGAAAATGGTAATAAAGCTGTAATAGCTTTATTCTCTAACAATGAGAACTCCTCCTATAAACTTAACCAGAAACCAATTAATGACAAATATTTATAGCTTTTCTTTAGTTCAAAATCAGTGCGAATTTCAAGGATCTGCTCTTTTTTACTTACGCTTAACATGGGGAATTTCAAAACTGTTGTCTCTTCCAGAGGATTGCGAATCCAATTGTTATTATTGGACATGGCTGGGAAATATTCTCTGGGGGGTTTTCCAAATCTCTGCAAGTGTTATATAACCACGTTTTTTTACATTTTCGTTCAAAGAAAGCTGATTTTATATCAAAGCACTTCGTTTAATTGTTAACTAAACACGTTTCCCAAAACTTTTTTTATGAACGACTCGATACGGTCTTGTACAGTAAAAACGTTAATATTTGACCCCTGAAGAGAGGTTTAAACTGTTCATTTTTGATAAAATGTCTTCTAAATATGCCAAAGCCTGGAGCCACATTTGATCTTGTATGCACTTTGTATTGTGAAAGGGAGTGTTGGTAATAAAAACTAGAACTTCGTGTTTAAGTTTAAACAATCTTGTAAGAGTTCTACCTCGAGATAAACACCTGATTTCAGTGTGAGACGATAAACAGTTGTAATGCTTCCCCTTTCTTCGCAAATTTTGCTGCAAAAATCCGCCATTACATAAATAATTAATTTATGGACATTCTGTATAACCAGTGACATAGCTAAGCTGCCGGACTAAAAATGGAGCTTCAGCAAGCAAGATATTAGTGGCTTGGTGGTGTTTGTTGTAATCTGTAGGTCTCGAGAGGGACCATTATCCGAAAATCAACAATATTGACAATAGCTACTAAGCGCAGTTAGTATTGCCCGTAATCATACATGTTCAGGTTTGAGTCCCGCACGTGTTTGGTCCTCAATGAGCTAGACGAATCTTCACAGAGCCCTCCGGACTCTGGAATGAAGCAGTAAATGCGTCAGAATGGTGTCTATGGGAGATAGCATCGAAAGGCTGGTAAGATCCAGCTGGACCACAGGACAAAGACGTACCCGCCGCTTTAAGAAGATGAAATATGGCTCTCCCAACAAGTTACAGAATGGGAGAATACAGAAGATTCCTCTTCCAAGATCGTTTATTTCTTAGAGGGATGGTATAAGGTGTTACGAGATGTATAGTGCACTTGTGGTAAGTTAAAATTCGAGAAAAGGTTGTTTATTTTTAGCACCGCGTCTTACTAGCCGTTCGGATTATACGCTTTGAGGAAAGTTAAAGTTGATATACTAATACTGGAGATATAGTTAATTGAAATTAAGTTGACAATATGTGGAATGATTGATTTTATGTATTAAATGGGGGATAATTTATAGGAAATTAAGTGGTATGGGAGATATATAATACGTTCGAGGCGAGCTCAAGATAAAGAATGCTAATACTTGTATGGGAGAAATAATGCATTCAAAGTGAGCTCAAACCAAAAAACAATAACAAGCAGAGTTCATAAAACTATACACGGTTAGCTTACTCAGTAAAGCAGCAATGAGAAGTCCCAAATTCTATACTCATCACCAGACATTGCATTATAATTAACATGAAAGAAATATTGTGTAATGAGGTGTATTCGATAGAACTTGCTCAAGATAGGGATAGAGTGTAATGAGGTGAACTGGATAAAATAGCTCAGGACAATGACAGGTGGCGTACTTTTATTTTAAGTGCGGCAATGAACTTTTGATTTCCTAGTGCCATTGAGTAAGTAAGCAACATAAAAGCCAACAAAATTATAATATAACTGTACCATTTTTTTGGTACTAATATAAACCAAGAAAGTTGCATTAAACTCTGAAGTTTATTAATTTATTTCTCTCTGTTGTTGTCACAACCTTTTCGAGATCAGGCCTCATTTTTTAATCCTCAAACCTCTCCTCCCCCCTTTCACCGATATTACCCTTTCATCACATTTTAATGCTAATAACAATTGTACCTAGACCGTTATTTATCTGTGTGTATAACGTCTTACTGTTCAACAAGGATTTCCCAATACTTACATCAATATAATAAGAATGTTTAAACTAGAATTTTATAAATGCACCCGCTTTTGAGTGGAAGCAGATTAAAGAAAAAAGGTTATGAAAATACAGTCTCAGTTCACCCAACCAAGATTCAAGCTCCGACCTCCTTGTTACCAGCTAACCTAGCTAGACTTGACGTGTTAAATCCGTGTGCCCACCGATGAGAGTATTTTTTATTATTATCTTGATATCTCGCCTTTCCTTAAACATTTTAGGGGCCCCCCTCCCCCTCGGTCGCAGATTGTGAACCCCTGTTCCAGGGGAAGAAGTGGGCGGTCTTGCGGGAATCCTTGTAATCTGTTTGGTAGCTAGTTAGCCAGAGGGAACGGCCGGCCGCATCTGTGCGCCCCGACCACGCACTTGTTATCAGGGGACCAGAGAGAGCGAGGAGGTCGTTTGAAAGGATAGGAGTGTTCTGATAAACCCCACTCGGTGTTATAGGGAGGCGTAGCGAGGAAGCGACGACATCTCTTTCTTTCCAAACTGGGTGGATGCATAGATCGTGTTCTGAGGGATCGTAAAGGGTCTGACCTAAATATGCGTCTTGAGAAACAGTTCCTTCGTGAAACACACACGAGTCAAGGGTGACATACAGGTTTTGAAACTCATGCCCTGGGAACCTGGATTAAGGCGTTAGTCTAATCTGGTTTTCCCGCAACAGGAAGATCCGGGCTCGAATCTCAGCTGAGTGAACTGAGGTTTTTTCCAACTGGTTTATTATTCTGTCTTCACGAAAGTTAGGATACAGTGCCTCTATATTCTACTCTCCTCATTCCTTGAATGTTAGTGTGAATATGGTTAAATAGCCCGCAGGGATATCAATACGCGGTGGACGTAAACACACAGGTTTAAGGGAGACTTGTTCCGTAATAATTTATGCCTTTAATAATCTATAATCTATGTTTTTACAGTTTATATAGGTGTGTGCTACTAGCGCGCTTGATTTGGGAAAATAAGTTGCATTGGATACGTTATTTCCGTTATTTGGGTTCTCGTCTTGGCTCTATGCAAATCCTGGGGCATTTCCTTGAGATGCCCCTTCTTCATCTTGTTTTAATTGACGATATAGTTTGCTAATATCCCTTAAGTTGGGCTTATGTCTATGACACAATCATAATTTTAATATTATTACGTTAGGATTAACCCCAATTACATAAATCATTTACTTACTCTAAAGTGAAAGGATTAGCAGAGTATAATTTAGTTGAAATGTATCTGCAATTGCAAGGAGGGAGAATAAGAAACAATTTAATAAAATAACTCAAAACACCCAAATGATATTCTAACCACAGCCTTCCCGTCACCAGCAAACCAGACAAGATGAGACTGACGCCTTTGTTTGCATGCCCATCGGTGCAGGAGGCAAGCTAGACTATTGACAATTTGACGTCTTAGACCTCATGACTACAAGTGTTATGTTCATCTTACTTCCCATTTTTAATAGGTTGAATGCCAGTATCTCCAATAACCAGTAAAGCGCATCATGGCTTGAATGCCAGCATCTACAGAAGCCAGTAAAGCGCATCATAGCCTGAATGCCAGTATCTACAGAAGCCAGTAAAGCGCATCACAGGTTGAATTGCAGCAGAAAACTCACAGCCACTCCCAGATACTATTTTAGAGAGATTTCTTTGTAACATTGCAATCTTCTAGTTGTACTCACTCCCCACCATTGATACACTTGATGTCTAACGTTTAAAGTACGCACCCCACGTTCCTTAGATTATTTTGTGCACAAAATTATAGATGTTCAACTAAACGTGACCCGCTCCGGTGGTTTCAAGTTCTAATCCTTAGACTCTAAGGCATCACTCACAATAGACTGGACTTCGGATGATGGACAAATTGGGGGTCAAATCCCAGACGGGTGTACTGATGAATTATCTTAAATGGTTTTATATTCTCCCTCCAAGCAAATGTGGCCACACTTACTTTACATTCAACCTTCCTCCTCTCTAACACATTCGCGTAATTAGTACATCTGCGTTCAATTCTAACGGGTAGTAAGACGTGGTACTAAAAATAAGAGTTGAATGTGAGTGTAAACTCAGTTTACTCTTAAAGACGTCAGTCTTAACTTTACGAATTACTCTTTGACATTGCTCATAAGATAGGATCGTAATATAATCCGTCAAGTTAAGACATCTGCTACCTTTCAGGGTTAACGAGGGGTACACAATGTTAGATGTAAGGCGGCAATTAATAGTAGTGGAATATAGGGAAATTGTAAACTATTGTATTATTATTATTATTATTATTATTATGTCTTACGACAGGTCCATTCTTTTTGTCAGTGAACTTAGACCGCAAATGCGCCCTGTCCTTTGCCTCTTCCATCAGCTCCCAGAATTTTCACCTTTCCTTCAAGTTATCCAATATGTGAATCCTCCTTCCCAAGCTCCTTATTCCCTCGACCTTTCCTTCTATGATGTTATGCAGAAGATAAGACAGTTCCTCCTAATGATATCAACATTTAGAAGTCAAAAGTGATGGTGATTTCAAAAAATAAAGAACCGTTGAAAATCAAAATAGGAAACCAGGAGTTGGAAAACATAGAGCAGTTCAAGTACCTGGGATGTCTACTGACAAAGGATGCCTACTGCATCAAAGAAATTAGGTCAAGGATCGCCATGGCAAAGGACGCTTTCAACGAGAAGAGGCTACTGCTGACCAGCAAGTTAAGTTTGGAACTGAGAAAGAAACTGATGAAATGCTACATCTGGAACATTGTGCTGTATGGAGCAGAAACTTGGACTTTTAGGAAGATGGAAGAGAAATACTTGGAAACATTTGAAATGTGAAAACTGTTTTATATGGCTTTTAAATGTAAGTTCAGGGAGATGTGGTTAATATTTATCTGCACAGGGTAGCTAAATCTGTAGTGGTGGCCCTATAGTCCTGTGTTTAAGAAAGTGAAGCTCAAATCTATACAAAATCATTTGAATAATAATATCTAAACTACATATAGGTTCAATTTGTGTGGGCCAAATTTGTTTGCAGAAGATATAGCGACACATTTTATATGTTGTTATCATAATTTATCCTCCCCTATCAGTCAAGACCGGAAACCAGATGTACTTCCGGTTTACTTAGCGCAAATTCGGCAGCTTATAAAAACCTCCCAAATACATTCAACAGCGAAAAAATTTGATGGCAAGTAAAAAAAAGACTCATATCCTTCAACTCTTCCGTTCCACAAAATATTTATTTTTACTAACCGTCCTTGTGTTAGTTTAATCTTATCTTTTTCTCTTATTTTGACTTCCTCGTTTACAATCTCACAGAAAATTCTTTGTTAGTTAGTGATTATGTTTCATTCAATGTTTTGTTCTGCCCTACCTTGCAGCCTGGATCTAATCTAAATATTGGATGGTTGAAGTATGATAATAATATCGTATGTCTGGGCTACACCAAGAAAAATTAGCCAGTACTAATATCCCGTTGCCCAGGGGATGCCCGAATGTACTAATTGTACATCCTTTCCGTGGAGGCTCTTTCCATGTCCCAACGAGATGAGATGAGGATGATAGTGAATGAGGGTGTGGAATCAGTGGAAACACTTAAACCTGACTTTAGGCCTAAGTAACCAAACCCTGGTGACCTTTAGGTCAATTCCCCTTTCGGGAAAAATACCCAAGGTACCAGGACTCCTAAACTCTTAACCAGGTGCAATGACCACTGGTTGATGGTTGAAGTGTATGTCTGGTTCAAATTGATCCTTCAAAGCCCGGTTTTAGTAAAAGGTGCAAAAACATTCACCGGCACAGCTTTCAATTAAAAAAGAGCAGGAGCAGTTAAAGTCATGACTCGGAATAAACCTAGCTGTACTACATTAATAATTAATGATTAACAAATGAATTAAAATAACAAACGTCTTGCAAGCATACCATTAGTTGTTCCAAGATAGAATAAGCTGTAGTAGTAACAATGTGATTAATGGTAGTGCTACATTTTACATTAATTATAATGCCATGGAATTTATTTTATTACTATAAAACAATAAAATAAAATAACCAACTGTGGAATACTTTTCTAGATCCACAGATTTCAAATACGGTGATATTTCAAAGTAATGTTTTGTGCTACACCCGATATATATTCACACACCCACATACATTATCTCTATCACACACATTCACACATCTCTCTTTCACATACACACTCTCTCTCACACACTATCTCAAAAATTCTCTTTCACATATTTTTATGACAAGCTTTCTTTCACACACTCTCTCTCTCAGACTCTCTCTCACACTTTCACACACATTCTATCACAAACTCTCTTTCACACACTCTCTCTCTCAGACTCTCTCTCTCACACTTTCACACACATTCTATCACAAACTCTCTTTCACACACTCTCTCTCTCAGACTCTCTCTAACACACTCTAGCTCTCTCACAATCTTTCTCACTCTCTTTCACACACAATATCTCTCGTACAATCTCTCTCACACAATCTTTCTCTCCCTCATAATATTTCTCTCACACACTCTCTCTCTCTCTCAGATACACTTAAACTCTCACCATCTTTCTCTCCCTCATAATATTTCTCTCACACACTCTCTCTCTCTCTCAGATACACTTAAACTCTCACCATCTTTCTGTCTCTCATAATATTTTCACACTCTCACACACATACACACTTTCTCTCACACACTCTCTAACAGAAACTCTCTCTCACACACACAGATACACAATTTTACACACACTCTATTTCACACGAGATTTTATATTATATTTTTTATTATTTCACTTTTGTCTAATTTCATTGTCATGATTTCAGCCATTGCTAAACTCAGAATATTTTACTCTTAATGTCTCAAGAATATAAATTTTTTCAATTTCGATATTTTAATTTAAATAATTAAGAGCATAGTAAATTCTGGCTTGCTTGAAAACCAAATTCATTTTTAATTATTTACATTTAATATTTTCATTTAAATAAGTTTTTTTAACCTTGATAAGTGAACATTGTTCCAAGATTTGAAATTTAGTATAAAAAAATTGACACATTATATTATATTTTTACATTTCAAGTATATTTATTTTACCTTAGAACTGTAGTTACAAAGGGAGGTGATGCTGTTTAACCTAAGATTACATGAGTGATCCAACAAATTACATAATATTTGTCGTTCGTGTTTATCCCAATACATTTACCGCATTAATATTATAGTGTATATTTATGTGTAATTTATGTTTCCTCTAAGTATTGTTGCTGTCAAACTACCAGTGTGTCATATCCAAACAAAAATATAAAAGTTTCAACAACTCAATATAATGTGGCAGGAATGAGAAGGTAGCTTAGAATATATGCACACATATTAGCATGGAGAGAGAATGAGTAAACTACCCCAAGTGCACCTAACCGATATTCAAACCTCAACCTTCCTGTCATTACATGCAATGTAAGTAGTCTTTTCCCCAACTCCATAATTAATGATAACCACGTTAACTAAAGATAAAACACTTTAGGGCCTGGGCCCATCATGAACAGGTAAATTTATTTTTTACTTATTTATTTGAAGTTCGTTTTTGGAGAATGAATGCATTGTTTTTCACACATTTACACAAAACATTTTATTTATAGTTGTAAATAGTGGATGGTTTAGAGGCAACGCTTTGGACTTCAAAACAAATAGCGTATGCATGTAATTTTAGAATTGAAAAATACTAAAATAAATCTGTATTTGAGCATGCACAAAGGGTCACTAAACTGAAAAAGCAAATTTCCAATGCTTTTGTCATGTTTTTTTAAATTTAGCACCGCGTCTTACTACCCGTTCGGGTTATACGCTTAAGTACTAATTACGCTAATGGATTAGGAATTGGGAAGGTTGAATTTAGAAGAAGTGAACCCGCATTTGCGTGGAGGGAGAGTGGAAAACAATTTAGGGAAAAACCACTCCCAGTTCACCCGACCTAGATTCGAACCTCGATCTCCCCGTCCTCGGTGGTCGAGCTCAACACGACTAGCGCGTTAGCCAACTACGCCACCGAGGCGGGTCTTTTGTCGTGTTAAATAAACAATTTTGTTATAACTCCGTAACATAATAATTAATTAAAACTTTTTTAATCCAGTTACAAATGATAACGAAATTGATGATAAAGCACCGTTTTGTCACTATTTTGGGACTAATAATACAAAATATCAAATACCCGCATGCATATTAGGTGTTATATCGAAGGCTGTGGAGACGCTTTCTCAAAACTAGAATAGTGACCACGGCGCATGCGCAGATGTTCTTGGATTACGTAATTCTGCAATATAGCAATAGCCTTCACTGTGAAGTTCACAAATTACGATCGCAATTTTAATTAATAAGCAGAAAAACATTAATGTAAAAATAGGTTGTTAGCAAAATAGTTAAACACTTTCAAAAATTTGACTCAATGATATTTTTAAATTCAAGAAATCTTTATAAAATTTGAGAAATTCCCTGACATTTCCCTGTTTTCCAGGTTTTCCGGATGGGTGGCAGCCCTGTATGACAACCAGGTAAGCTCAGTGAGGTTGTTCTTAACATACAAACACCCAGAAGTCCGGAGATTGTAAGAGTTTCATGCATCTGAGCAATAAGTTTGTTTTAATCTCCTCCCCCCCTTTCTCATAGGTCGAGCTAATAATACATAATATTTATTTGGAAGCTGTGAGAGTTTTTTTCTAAAATATATACAGAAATAGTGTCACATTCTTTAACAGATTGTTCAACTATGGCTGAATTCAGGACAATAAAATTTCTAACATCTACACCATAGCTATATCAGAAGGTGTTTGCAATTTGTGTTCGTTAGTTATATATATGTACGTATACACATGCAAATATAGCGGTATTTGTGTGCCGTTATTGAGAAAGTCCTCTATTGAGAATACGTTTCGCCGTTATAAAACATGATTTTATTGACGGATACATTGAGACTGTCCGTCATAAAGATGAATTAACTAATGAGAGGTGTTCTTTATGGAAGATGTCATTTCTTATGTTAAATTTATTATTTCAAGAAACTTTAATATGTACTAAGTAAAATATAAATTGAATTAAATAACCAAACTTTGAGTGACTAACCCTTCCTTCTTCACCTCTGACAAGACGTGTATTAATCACAACTTGTGAATGTGTGGAATGCCAGGCCTCCACCGTGGTTTGGATCCCACGTTAAAACTGTAGGTCCTCCATTTCATCTCACAATCACTCTTACCATTACATATTAGCGTGAGTACAACCCGAACGGATAGTAAGACGCGGTGATAATAACAATAACAATAATAAATAACCAAACGATTATAGTGCGAATATAACCGCATCTAAATATCATAATCTTTAAATTTAAAAAGACATTTAAACAAGGGAATCGAACCCAGGACTTTTGGCTTAGTACGCTAATGCTCTAACCACTGAGCTATACAGGAGTCGTCCCATACCCAGAATCATTATTCAGTCATATTTTAAAGCCGAATCTGTGATGGACGTGTGGAAACCATCAGCTACGTATGAGAGATCAATTAAGATCACGATATATCAGCTAACGCAGCTACCTTCTACAAGGGAGGACTTTAGCCTATACTTGCAATTGTACAATGACAACTGTATGAATGTGCATATCATGATGGATTAATTAGCCAAGCTATTCTAGATGTTTCCAAACGTTCATCACCGTCTCTGCCTTAAAATATGAGTGAAGAATGACCCTTTGAACGGGTACGATTTCTGAATAGCTCGGTGAATAGAGCATTGACGTACTAAGCCAAAGGGCCCAATTTCGACTCCCGTGTTCAGGTGTCATTTTTAAATTTTCAGAATAAAATATAGATTGATTTGCTGTGATTTGGTTTTAATATGAGCTAATAGTATTATTTTAAGTTTATCACTCAAATTTAAACTAAACGTTAATAGAAAAATATATTTTATACTAAGTTCGAAAGGAAATCTAACCAACAGTTAAAATGATACTCGTTTCGTCCAAATCAGCTTGGTACAAAACAACTCAAAACCTTTTTAACTTCCTAAACAAAAATCAATTTGCATAAACTTGGATTTATTTTATTGTTCAAGTTTGTTCAATGAAAAGTTCATTAACTTTTAACTTATCTGAGCTGACAAAGGAATAACACACTGTGATTTGAAAACTAAACACGTACACAAGAAACACAGTAAAGTACCCGCCTATTCCACCCCCCCTTCCCCTCCTGGAAGTCCTGTCAACCCATGAAAAACAGGATGTAGTAGCGGCATTTCTTAAAATAACTCATCTTCCCCATTCACACATCAAGCAAACATACGATACACTCGACACAAAACAGGGAAATAAAATTAAAATTAATAAAGACATAAGATTGTTTTTCTTAAAACCTTTTTTTCACGAATTCTCAAGAGCGGTTTGACCGCTAATCAAACGCAACGCTAAACAAATACCTTGTATATTTTTAATTATTAATTTATTTCAGAACATGACCTTTTTAAGCACCGCGTCTTATTACCCGTTAAGACTAAGCACACATGTACTTATTAGGCTAATGTAAAATGGGAAAACATTTGGAGAAAAACACCCTTAATACACCCAACTGGGATTCAAACCCCAATTTCCCCGTCATTTGTAATCTAGTCTATAGCGAGAGTGACGCCTTAAGCCATGCGATCATCGTAGCGGGTGTGCATGAATAAATGAGCGAACGGAATACATATGTTTGTATGGTGACAATGAACTGAGTACGACCCACTTCGGTGGCCGCATGGTCTAAGGCACTACCATCTCAGTGGACTAGACTGCTGATGACGGGGAGGTTTGAATCTCGGTCGGGTGTACTTATAGTTTTTCAAAAATTGTTTTCCACGCAAATACTTCTTAAAAATATAGCCTTACTGATCCATAAAACCATCAGCATAATTAGTACATAGGCGTAGAGCCTGAATGGGTGGTAAGACGCCACGCTATAAACAAAGTGAATTAAATAAAAATAGGCATACATTTAAATCCAAACATGATTAAATATGAGGCGCAGACCTTTCCACCCTCTCCTGAAATCTAAAATGGGAGAAGAAAGCTCTTATTGCGGGTGTTAGAGGTAGCTGTTTTAGAAAAACAACTTATTCTTTAGTTTATAGTTAGATTAGGGCAGTTAAAACATTTCCTCACTTGTGTGTTAACAGAACTACTGTCAAAAACGTACTTTAGTTTATAAAAGGGAGAATAATATCAATTTTAGGGCGCTAAAAGTTAATTTTGGCCCTTTAGCTCCCGCCTAGCAGAAAACGTTCACACGGCTCAGTGAACTATATTGAGATAGTAGATAAAATAATTTGTTCATAATGTTGTCAGGACATGTCCCATTACGATATTGGCTAGGGGGTACTTTTTAAGAATCATATCATTAACAAAGTGTTAAGTTGTCGATATTTGCACGAAGGAAAATATAAAAACATCTATATCAATCTTTACTTTAAACATTTAATATAAGGGCACCCCCTAATTGAAGGGCAATGTCCTCACACAGCGGTGTATACAATCAGAAGGGCAGTTAAAATACCTCAAAATAACTAAAATAACAATCAATAATTATATAAAAATGTCTAGGTTATGATCCTGTGAAAATAAAATTGTTTGGGCAAGGTTATATCTATGTTTCTTAATATTTACTTTTATCTTAGTTGTGTGACATTTCTAGTAGCCTATAATTAAAATGAGCTATTTCTTCCTCTTACATGTTTTAAATTATGAATAACCTATTAAATGTAAGATTGTAAGTTAAATGTATATGTGTATACTTTTTGCCTTCATTTTGGCTCTTAGCATATTTTAAAAACCACTTCTTAAATAACTCAGGATCTTTGAAAGTCTGTAAAGCCTCTCAGCGTTCCAGTAGGATGACCCATTAAGATACATTATTCATGTGCAGTCGTCTGGGAATGAAGCCAGGGTCAGGAACACTAAACCCTGATTTTTATAAGAAGCCCTCTTACGACCACAAACAATGATTGAAAGCCACTAACATTTGGAATTTTGTAAATATGTATTATTTGATGTATTAATTATAAAGTTAATCTAAAAACTTTATCAAAAGCTTTCATTAATACTTCCTGATGAATTATTGTATATTTTATCTTTAAAATTAAAATAATTAATTAAATAAGTTAAGAATGAAAATATAATTGTAACATTACCCCCCGCCATTGTGGCAACATGAATGTACAGTTTTTAAATAACAGGTTTCCTGTTCTGTAGCTGTCCGACGAGGACTACTAAACCATATTTAAGAGCAATAAACGAATCTAATATAACTGTCCCTTGTTCTTTCGTGTTTATTATACGAGTTGTATGATGGTGAATTTTTTAGGGTTGTCACATAAAAAATTATTTAACATATTACTGTATAATATTATTTATATTGAAAAATGACACCTGAATACGAGAGTCGAACCCGAGACCTTTGGCTTTATAAACCAAAAACAGAGCTGTGGCATTGGCGTACTAAGTCAAAGGCTCCGGGTTAAATTCCCGTGTCCAGGTGTCATTTTTAAATTTAAGGAATATAATATTTAGATGCGGCTATAAGAGTAATAACAAATTTAATAGCTTGGCTATTTAATCCATCATATTAAAATTACATTAAATTCGATAAACATTGAAACCTGCTACGGTGGCCGCATGGTTTAATGTGTCACACACGCAATATGATGACACGGATATCCAGGTTCCAATCCCACTCTGATGTACTGATGGTAGTTTTTCCTTAATTGTTTTTCACTCTTCCTTCACGCAAATGAAGATACATTTACTCTGAATTCGACCTTCCTCACCCCTATTTCATTATCATAATTAGTACATATAAGTAGGCCCTATAACCTGTACATATAATAAGACGTGGTGAAAAAAATTAATACGGGACAAACATTGTAAAACATATTTTTATTAGTGTTTAACTTTTACATCAAAGAAGTTTTAAAATATGTTGATTTTTATACTGGATTATAATTTTATTTAGTTTAAATTAAATAGTAAAGTTTATAATTCCTTCTGTGACATGAATCACTTTTTGATTGCTGTTGGTTGTTTGTCCAAATGAAGGTTACTGAATCTACTTTCACGTGTTCATACTTCAAGTCATGTGATCTGCGGTTGTCACTTTTAGATATCATAAATACTTATGAAATAACAATAAACTATAGTGTAATTTATCAATTTTGGTCGCAAAAATGTATAACATATTTTTTCTAATTTAGTGTATGTGCAGTTCGCCTCACCTTCAAGCTACGGATACGGAGCTACGGATTATGTAGGCGGACAGACAGGAGGATCGGGGGGTCGGGGGGGGGGGCTAGACATCAGACGATACGCTTATTTCACGCTTTCTGCTAGTCTCAAGTTCAACCAAAAACACTCTTTTTATTCTACTTTGAATTATGTTTCTTTCTTTTCTCTCATTCTTTTATTTTTTACAGTATTATATGAAAACTTTTTTTTTCTTATTGTCATTTATAATTTCTTTTGTTAGTTGTATCAGGAGAGACATTCCTGAGGCCCATTGAATTTGTGAACATTGTGGCGATAAAAAAATCAAGTTTGGAATCATTTTTCAACTTCCATTAGTAGACTGCAAACACTTTTAACAACGATATGGTTGACTACGTCTCGCATATTTATTTTCAGAGTTCACTGAACTAACCATTTCACATGTGTATCTTTCTCTCATTTAACAACTGTGTCTTAGCCGATTACTTTTGTTTTATTGTTCTTAAAATGACGTCAAACAATACCTTGTAGACCATTTATTTTGTTATATTATTTCAGAATAATGCCCTATACACACGGGCGATATTTTCGTACTTAATTTTGTAAAGAAACATGTACCAAAATTTCCTCTGTAGAGGCTGCCCAAATTTTATTTAGTTTTATTACGAACGTTTAGTCCAACAAACAAATAAGAAAAAGTGTGTAATGAAACCACCATTTCTGAAAGATTAATCCGACATGCTACGATGTGAGAAATAATAGGATAATAATCAAAGTTTATACATATTTTAAGTCCTGAAGTTACATCAATTTTACCACTTTGGTTGGATTAAAAAATATGCATTTGACAAATATATAATTATATAATATGCAATTCAATTCAAATTATCCCACTATTTTCAATGTTTTAATACATTTCTATTTATGATTTTCTTAAAGCCTGTGTTTTGGCGTTCTTCACAAAACCACATGAATTGTTGATAGAAACTAATAGTTTACACTGGGATATGCACTTCTAAGAATTCCAGTGTCATTTTAAAATGTCCCTGACTTCTCCATGATCTTTTTATTTCATACTTTTCCAGATTATCCCTAATTTATAGATGCGTATCTATGATAAATACCAAGGAATTAATTGTGTTTATGTATTCATTTTAGCTCTTTAATATTCTATATGAGTAGATTATACTCGGAGGTCGAATGGTCTAAGGAAGGCGTCACACTCGTTTTGGACTGGATTACTGGTTGTGGGGAGATTAGGAATCGAATCCTGGTCGATTGAGCTGAGCGTAGTTTTACCTAAATGGTTTTCCCTTTTACTTCCATGCAAATGCGAGTACACCTCCTCTAAATGTAACATTCCTCATCCCTGAAACATTAACATAATTAGTTCATATAGGCCTACGTACAGCCTAAAAGGTTAATGAGCCGCCGTGACCTAGCCTATATACTTTAAAGATTTTTAACTTAAGAATTAGTAAAAATAGGAGCAAGGAAATGTTCACTTATCTTATAATCGACGGTAAATTAGACCGCTTATGATCCCTTGTTAGTGGTAGGTTCAGGTACAAATAGTTATTTGCCCAATTGCCCTCAAGGGGGGGGGTGCAGGGAAAGAAAGGTTACGGCAGTATATTGGTGGGGTTATTTTAGCCAAAAATGTTACACTCCCACTTTAAAACCTATCTCCGGTGTTTTAACTAGATATAAGAGGCGGAGGAGAGGGGGGTATAGTTAAGTCTTAAGTGACTATAGACAGTAGCAAGGGTAAACGTTCAATCATAGTCGATATACAACGTCTAGCATGTATGGTGTCGACAATTTCAGAGTAATGGTCCCGTCAGGTGAGTGGGACGGTTGTAGGGGTCGGTTTAACGGACCTAAGCCCGTCTGTAGCTAGGTGCCAACCTCTCCTCTCGACAATAACACTAACGTGTTCGACACGTTGCGGTAAACCGCCAAACCTGACATAACCAGCACCTACCATTGGCTGCAAAGGTAACCGCAAATACTCCCGGCATCTGAGAGTATAAACCACACACAACATGGTTGCATACTCCCCTCTTCCCCCGCTCAACATATAAACTGGACTAATACGCTTTGAAGAAGTCTGTGAATTTAAGACGATAATATTTTAGTCTAACCTTCATAATTGTTAACAGTAGTGATGCTAGTTTATAGTAAGATTTTTTTTTAGCACCACATCTTACTACCCGTTCGGGTTATATGCTTATGTACTAACTACACCGATGGTTTGAGAGATGAAGAAGGTTATATTTATAGGAAGTATGCCAGCATTCGCGTGGAGAGAGGATGGAAAAACATTTTGGGGAAAACCCACCCTCATTACACCCGACCGAAATTCGAACCTCGATCTTCCCGTAATCGGCAATCTAGTCTACTGCGAGAATAGCGCGTTAGACCTTAGGGCCACCGATGCGTGTCAACTTTTAATTACTAAGCTGTTAATAACCATGGTGTTTATTTTTTTCTATGCGTCCTACTACCCATCTAGACTATCTGTATTTTTAATCACTCAACTGAATTAGGGATGAGGAGGGTGGAACTTTAGAGTAAGTTTACCCGCACTTGCTCAACAGGGGAGTAAAAGGACAATATTAATATTCTCAGCTGTAATTAGAACCCTGACTTCCCCATCAACAGAATGACGTGGACACCTAAGCCTACGTACCCGCCTATGTGGATTTTAACACAAGTTAAACCTCATTAACAAGCGTATAACCCGAACGGGTAGTAAGACGCGGTGCTAAGTATTACTAAACCTCGTTAATATCAAACTTACAGTAGGCCTAAGCTCTGTATGATCCATACTTCACTTGTTTTTTTCATCATAAGGAAGGTCTAATAATCTGTTACCCCATTGGGATTCGAAACGAAGAAAGTATTTTAAGAACATTCATCATAGCAGGCCCAAATCAGCTCGCGCGAGGTATGGGAGTAAAAGGGAAAAGAAAACCCCTACGATATGCCAGAAATGTGTGCAGTGCATTCGTATTTGAATGAATATTCGATATTTTCCACGGTGACGATGGGGGACAAAGCGACAAAGTTTCTTGTTAATAACTAAAGTATGTAACTATTATAACAGAATGAAGATGTGCGCACAATTCTTATCTGTGAAGCCATTTTGAAATGGGCAAAAACGGCCTTTTCAATGCAGTTTTAACCCAAAACTAATTCAATATTTCAACAATGTTAAATACTAGGAACTTCTATTAACTCTTTATCTCCATTAATGTTTAATCAGAAATGATTCACTAGCAGTAGTGTTCATGTAAATTTAAGATTTCTAGCCGACTGTATCACAGAGTTGATGGGGATGTGATGCACGCTCTTCAGAGGAAATTATTGGCAACCTTAGCAACCTTGTCCAAATACGTTGATTTATACCTTCGCGAAAATAAAATGATCAAACTTGACGGTCCAGTTACGACCTTTGCCTCGAGTTAAATTTGACACTATTGGACCTCTAATGACTGTTGACAGATCATAATCTTGGCAATTAAGTCGGAGCCACGGTAACATATCGTCAGGAAAGGTTGAGGACAGATGGGCTGGAGTTGAAGGTAGCCCGCTAACAAGTACGGCACACAGTTGGTGTTTGTGCACATTCTTAGCACAACCAGCTCTCTTGTGTTCACATGATCTGCTCTATCATGCCATGCACTATGTCACATAGGATATCCATCAAGGTCGACGTGATAATGACTTATGGAATAGACTGCGTGTAATGTTACTATCCATAAGCTGACCTAGGGATGGTATTTTGCCATGCTACAGGATTCGTCCATCAGAGTCATCGTTTCAATGGCCTATGATTGAGATAATTCGTTCTAAAACGTTATATCACATCATTCCGCTAGTTGCAATAATGTGTTAAGAGAGTTGAAAACCATCTTATAAAAACAATCCTCGGTGAAGCTGAACAGTATTCTAACCCCGATTTCCCCGCCATTGGCAATACAGTCTTTTGTGAGTGTACGCCTTAGAACAGTGATTCATAGCCGGGGAGTCACTAAAGATTTTTTAGAGGACCCTGAAAAAATAATTTAAAATGTTATTTGCTCATTACTGAAGTAAATCATCTTAAATTTTACGTTTTGGAATAAAGAATTTGATGATCGTAAAGCATGTAAGTACAGTAGACTCTTGATTTTCCGAGGTAATTGAGGGGATGGGAATCACGGATAATAGAAATCACGGATGGTAAAAATCTGTTTACCATCGCGATTCAAAATTTACTGCCTTTTGTTTCTACTTATTTATGTGAAAAGGAATTTTCCACAGTGGTAAATATTAAAACGAAGCAACGAAATCGGCTCCGAATCGACAATTGCACGCGAATAGTATTAATTATTGCAATTGAAACATGATCAGACAAATTAGAGGAAAGTGTTCAACAGCAGAGGTCCCATTAAATATATTTATTTAGGTAAGTTAATTTCTGTTTTTATTATTTGTTTTTTGTTATAATCAGTAGATAAATCCACTATTTTAGATTAATTCTTAATGATTAATATGTTAGTAAATACTAGAGGGCCGCGAGTAATAAAAGGTTAAGAACCACTGCCGTAGAACATTCTACCACCGAAGTGGGTAATATACACATTAATACTAGAGCTGGGTCGATCAACTATTTTGCCGATTAGTCCGATGCAGATCATTTGTTGCCGATCAGGCCGATCACCGATGCCGATTATTTTTGTTTTCAATTTTAATAAGTGTATAAAGTAAAATGACCCTTAAAGCAAAAAAAAAGTTACTTTTACTAGTTTTATAATGTCCAATATAGTTTTGTTTTAGTAACATTTAAATAGAAACTTTTAAAATGTAAAGGTTGTTTAATTATTATTTTATATTGTTATTGTTAGGACAAGTGAACCTGTCATTTAACAAAAACAAATCACATTAATAAATAGCAAATATACCGGTACATGTTGGATAATTAAAATATGATTTCACATTTATGATTAAATAGGCCTACTGACCCTTTCATTAGACAAAGACAAATCATAATCAGCAAATTTAAATTTAATTTTAATGATAAAAAATAATCAAGGCACACATATTTTTGCACACAAGGAGAATAGGCCTACATCTATTTTGTTTTTAGATGAAATAGGAATTTTTACATCCAATGTCTATTAAAATATGGCTCAATACTAAACAATTTTTAACAATCGTAATATTTTTGTGAATTGTGATTTAGATATATCATAACATAGGTTTTTGTGATTCTACAAAGCATTCCATCATAATTTAACTACTAAATATTAATATCGTATAGAAATAAGTGGTTTCTTAAAAAAAAAGTATAATAAAAAGGCATCACCATTTTTAAACAGTAATCCGATATTTTTATTAACAATTTAAATAATCTTAATGAAAAATAACATTGTTTTAACTACATTTAAATAAAAACTACCTTTAGAAAATCGAATGAACGGTGAACGGATCAAAATGAACGGATCATTGAACTGAACCAGATACAATGAATCGTTCATTTAAAAGAACGATTTTGCCCATCTCTACTTCAATATGATAAAATAAATAATAAATAACATAATGTGCAACGAAAGTTATTTTTCGTGGTTTTTTTTAAGAAATACTTTAAAACTTATTTTAATTTACTTTTAACTATTAAAGAAAATTTAAAATTTAAATATTAATATATATTAATTAAATTCATATTGAAATATGAGCGAAACAAATTCCCTGCCAGTGGAAAGTTTTGTACTTGCATTAAAAGAAAAACGGTTTCCATTTAAAACAAAATGTGCGCATGTGCGAGATTATTACGTCCGATGTTTCATTTTTTGGGCATCTTTAACAAATCGAAATAAAACAACACCAATCTGCTAATATTTTATTTTATGATTATTAGATTTGTTACTTGTGAGTATTTTTATTTCTAATAACGTGCATAAATTGGAAAAAGACCTATGGTAAATATATTTATTTTGATATATTTTGTTTGGAATGTTGGATGTGCTGTTTATTTCAAACCTAAGTCGCTAAGAACAAGCTAATTATTCAAAGATCACATACGAGAGAGCAGAGATAAAATATTATTTTTTTAGGACTTAAAATATTATTTTTTTAGGACTTAAAATATACCCACACATTTTGAATAATCGGCATAAATAATCGGAGATTCAAACACCGATCATCGGAATCGCCGGTTATGCGATAATCGGCCGATGATCGGATTAATAATCGGCATCGGCCCAGCCCTAATTAATACTAATCATTTTTTGTGATGAAAATACTAAACTATTCACAAAAGTGTTATATTTTAGTTTTTTTGTATAAGCCTACTTTTTTGGCGGCCCTGTTGCATTTGAAAGCCAAATAAAGGCTAGTCTTTGAATTTCATAAATTTTCGACTTTCATTCGCTGTTCTCTTGTCCCTAATCTGTCAAAAGAGCGAGGTATTGTTTTATTTGTCATTTTAGAAGTTTTAACCGGACATTTTATTTGAATTTAAAAAAAAAATTCAAATGACACAATGGCCATGACTAAAATTTAAGTAATATTTATATCTTAAATAAATAAAGCATAAAGGCAGTAAGTGTATATGTCCAAAAAAAATTAATCACTTCTAGTTGGGCTATAAAACTTAAATTTAGAAGGAGGGTAGGTTCACTTCATATAACAAGAAAGGTTTCAAAATGAAAAATCTCTAAATAGGAGTTTTGGGGAATTTAAATACAGAAAAAACCTATCAGGGAAGGTAGGTAATTTAAATTTGGCAGGCAAGTCTTAAAATTTGAGATTTCAATTTTAGACAGGGTGAAATGGGGAAG
The DNA here is from genome assembly GCA_902155825.1 of Timema genevievae. Taxonomy (NCBI): domain Eukaryota; kingdom Metazoa; phylum Arthropoda; class Insecta; order Phasmatodea; family Timematidae; genus Timema; species Timema genevievae. Next base: position 53,676 of record CABFWO010000424.1, read on the forward strand.
GGGGGTTCAAAACTTTCAAAACTAACAGAAAAAACTTACAAGGGTTATATAAAACCTAAACTCGGAAGGAAATTTAGCAGGATGGTAGAGGGATTGACTCATATAACCAAAAAAACCTAAAAAGGGAAGATTTAAAAAATAGGGCATTGGGAATCTGAGGATATTGGGGGGAGGGGTCCTTAAATATATCTGGGGAAGGTAGATATGTTGAAATTTGGTAGGCAGGTAAATAATCAAACAGGTCTTCCTTAAAATTTGAGATTTTAAAGTTGGAGTTGGTGAAATAGGAAGGATAGTTTAAGACTTTCAAAAACTAACATAAAAAAACACTTAAAAGGGTGGTATAAAATTTAAACTTGGCAGAAAGGTTAACCAAAAAGTCTGATAGTTTCAAATTTTAAAATGGGACTCTAGAAAAAGGGGGAGGGTGAATATTATTTTATCTCTATCAATATAATGAAGAGTTTGTCTGTTTGTAACGAGCGTTGCGCGATATCTACTTCACAAAGTGCTTTGAAATTTAAAAATTAGTAGGCTCTGAGCTCAAACATGTGCACCTCGAAACCGTAATTTTACGATTTTGACTATAAATACCCGTGTTACCCTTTTAATCTATTTTACACTTTTTAACCTTTTACACTATTTACCATTTTTTATTAGATTTCAATTTTTTTATTCTGTTTGCCCTTTATGCCCTTTTTTTCACCTTTTATACCGGTGTAAAAAAGGAAGTGTAAAAAGTCAATAAATGGTCAAAATAGTAAATGTTAGTCTGAGAAAAAAGGGCAGTAAGACCAAATGGACCAAATTTTCATAAATCTTCAAAAAGGACCAAAATGTCAAAAAGGCAAAAGAGGTACAACAAACCAAATAGGGTAGAAAGGGTGTAATGGGGACAAAAGCAAAGAGTAGATCTAATAAAAATAAAAAGGTATAAAAGTTAAAAGAGGTAAAAGAAATAAAAATTGTAAAAAATTAAAAAGCTGGAAAAGGAAAAAAGGTTAAAAAAAAAGTAAAAAGGATAAAATGGATTAAAAGCGGAGGAAAAGGGTAAACAGGATAAAGGGGTTAAAAAGGGTTAAAAGTGTAAAAAGTGTAAAAAGGTTAAAAAATAGTACAAAAATGACAATGTGTAAAATGAGTAAACGGGGTGGAAAAGGGTATATAAGGTGGAAAAGTTTAAACGGGGTAGGAAAAGGTAAACGGAATAAATGTTGTAAGAAATTATAAAATAATTTTAGTTGGATTTAATTAAATCCCTTTAGCAAACAATTATATAGTATGTTGGGACGACACTCTTCTTTCTTTGTTAGTAGCACAAACAGGCACGAGTTTAAATTATTGTGTATTAATAGAGAAGTTATGGTTTAATCCAGCAGGCAAGAATTTAAAAAAATATATATAAATAAATTATAGCTTAAGCTTCAAAAGAAATGTCAGCTTTTAAAACATGTATATATATTTTATATATACATACATACATACAAATTATTATTATTATTATTATTATTATTATTATTATTATTATTATTATTATTATTATTATTGACATTGTATATTAGTCAGGCTAGTTTCAAGTTTTTTTAATCTCAATTCAAACCAATAAAGAATTAATATTTAAACATTATATAAGATTTCGTTATTTTTCCCTGTGGTTAATTTTATAAAACCTACTAAATATTACAAAGCTACTATATAGATTCCACCCGTGAAGAACAGGTATACCAGATAGCTTTTAAAACTAAAAATACGGACCTTAACTTGCGTCTACTTCCATCCCACCTTAAAGGCATATATACATATCAAGGTAGTAAAGATATGACATTTAAAACTAAAGTGCTTATTTTAACACTTCAGACATTCCTGAACAATGTCGTGTCATATTTTAAAACCACCCACTTCTGTCAAAATAACAACGATAAGTTAGTTTCTGTATTAATACCTAGGCCTACGATAGGGGGGAAAAAAAGCATAAATCAAGAGTTCATAGTTAAAGAGATCAGGGATGGCAAATCTACGGCAAGAGTGCCACCCACGATTTGGGTGGCACGTGGAGATGAAAGAAAATAAACAATAAATAAAACTTTTCCCCAACGTGGTATAATTTCTTAAAGTAAATATGATTTCAACAGCCAAATCATTCACATTTCATGTTACCATGAGCTTTGTGAAATTAACGGTTAGAAATTATCTTGTGTGCTATTGAAGACAACAACAATCTATGACCCTAATAAAAATATGTTGTCTATCACAACACAATATGTTTCCAGCTAATATGAAAAGGATTATGTAAGTTTTTGATTTTTACATTCATATATAATTTATTGTCTTCCCCCTCTCCCCCTAAGATGTTACTTTCAATGTTTTCACCTTAAGTCAGTGAGATTAATATTGTCTAAAATACTCCCTTTGAAATTTTAGTAAATTTTAATAGGCATTTTAAAAAATATTTACAATTTTACCAGAGCTATTCATTACAGTTCATAATATTCAACAAGTTTTGATTTTTTAACACTCATTCATCATCATCATGAACAGCTTCGAGCCACTTGCTGGATTTGTTTGGAACATTGGATCTGTTTGTAACATAAGTCTCTCCACCCCCTCCTTTCCTCCCACCCCCTCTCCCTCCACCTTAGCCCAGTCCTCTCCTCTCTCCTCCTCACTCCTCCTTAATCCCTTGAGTCATCTGTCCCTTGGTCTTTCTCTCGGTGTCCTACCCCCACCTCCATATCCAACATCCTCCTGGGCATACTTTCCCTCTTCATTCTTCTCACATGGCCATACCACCTTAGTCGTGCTTTCTCTATCCTGTCCTGAACGGTCTCTTCCTTTATTATTCCTTTTACTTTATAATTTCTCATCCTGTCAAATTTTGTCACACCAATCCTGCTTCTTAAAAATCTAATTTCACTCGCCTGCATTCTGCTTCCATCCTGTTCCTTCACGACCCGCGTTTCTGCAGCGTAGGTCAATAGTGATAGGTAAGAGGCAATGTGGTTCACTCCCTTACACTTGGCTGGCATATCCCTGTTCCAAATCAGACTTCTCACAATTTTGGAAAAATGTCTCTTCTTGCCTTCCTTCCTCTCTCACATATGTATCTCCTGTTCCTGTCTCCCAACATTCCAACCCCTCGTCCACATCGAGGGAGACGGGCAACGGCACGAAGTAGGGGAGTGCCTATGGGGTGAAGAACAGAGGTGACAATGTGTGCCCCGTGACTGTTTCGGTAGCTGTGAAGGCCCTGCAGGAACCTTGAAAAGTGACGGCTGATGGAGCTCTGATGAAACTACGATAGGTCTAGCAAGCCAGTAGTAGATGCAAAAATTGCTTTCAAAATAGGAACACGAAGCCTCGGGAAGGACAGACATAAATACTTATTAATGAACGTAAATAAGAAATGGTACACTAGATTAGTTCAGAATTCAGCTTGTTCCTGTGGCACCTTGGTCTGAAAAGTTTCACCATCCCTGGTATAGATGGAAGAGTTTCTCATTCTTCATGTGATTATTTGCGTCAAAGTAGACACGAGACTATAACAGTAACCATCACGAATACAGACTGATAGTATACTTTTAAATGACATTTTCCTGAATGGTTGATTTTCCAAAAAAAATTGAATCTGTAGTCAAATGATTTTGTTTCAGAAATAACAATATTTTCCAGTAATGACTAACCAAAATTTTATTTACACTGTTGTATTCAGCAAAAGTTGTTTTTTGTCTGTCTCGCCTAAAAATAAGCTCATCAGTATTCAATACAAGAACCCAAACAGTGGTAAAATATATATTTGTTGAATAAACATAAGAAGTAAATAAAGCAATTCATTTCATTGCACACGTAACCATTTGAGTAAATAGTTTGAAGAATGTTGAAGAGAGAAGTTTATATGGAGAAGAAACTAAACATTTATTGAATAAATCGATACTAGCAGTCGTACGGGTGGTAAAAATCACCCAAGTCAACTTTCCTGCGTTTCCAAGTTTGAGATTTGTAGCATATCCTAGTGACAGTTCAGACATTTAGTGATTTATGTGAATATCTATAGCTAAAGACATTTTTTTTAAATACCTCAATCACTTTTTGTATGAGATCGTGAGGTTGAGCTTGGCACTCTTTTATATCTCACTCCTTTTCTACTATGAATAATTTTAGGTTTTTTGTGATGTAGAACTTGGCACAGTTTTTTACATTAATATTTTTGGTGGAATATAATAACTTAAAAAATATATATATATATATATATTCTTTGCACCGCGTATTACTTACTAACTGTTCAGATTAAACGCATATGTGGTAGGTAGCTACTAACTACTCTAATGAGATAAGGATGAGAAAGGTTAAATTTAGAGTAAGTGTACCTGCATATGAATTGAGGGAGAGTGGAAAACCACTTCGAAAAAACCACCCTCAGTACACCCGACCAGAATTCGAATCCCGATCTCCCTGTCATAGCCAGTATATTCTAACAGAAGAGTGAAGCCTTAGACCATGCGGCCACCGAAGCGGGTTAAATATATTTATTGACATAATAGCGCAGATTTAATCGAGTGTTATTTTATCATCCGGTTTACTAAACATCCGATTCATACAAATATAAGCACACTAATAGGGTAAGAATGAGGAGGGTAGAATTTTTAGAAAATGTGTCCGCATTTACATATAAAACTAGGAAAAACGTTCATGAAAAATATCTCAGTTCACCAGGATGAGACTCGAACCCAGATCATCATGCTATCGGCAGACCAGATTATACTATTTGACGTTTAACCCACGTGCCCACCGATGTGGGGCCAATCAAATAATACTAGTCTTAAATATATATTATGATTTTAAGTGATCTCTTAGACAAAAGATCTTAGCCGGAAATTACGTTATTGTGACGTCACAAGCGGGGATAAGCATCTTTAATTTTTTTGGATCATACAGTTATTGAAGATGTACGAGTAATATAAAGAACATGCTTAAAATTTTGAACTATATTGAACGTACTTTGAAAATTTTGGATCAATCACGTTTATTTTTTTATTTAACATTACCAGAATATTTTAGCAACTAGGATTTAATTACATTAAACGTTTTGTGAATAAGAAATATAGTCAGTCATTCAGTGTTGTTTTACAAAAGGTTTTCAGAAATGTTTGTCAGTACTCGTAGGCGAAGCTAAAAGGTGTGACTGGCCACACCCTAATGTTTCAGGTAAACAACAAATTATTTCGTGTATAAATAAAAATTAATAACCTGTTTTATTGTCCGCTTTAGTGAATACACATTCAATGAAGGAAGTTGAGAACAGGACATGTAGTTGTTGAGGAAAATTATGAAAGTGTATAAATGGCATTAAACACTTTGAAATGATATTCAAAAATCTCCATAGGCAGGTTGGGCCAAAACTGTGACTGGCATTAAAAACATTAATAGGGGCTTCATGCAGTCCAAATTTCATAAAAAAAAAGGCTTTAATTGTCAGCTAGAATAGTTACGATATTTACTTTGACGTTTTCTGCAGATGTAGCAATACATAAAAAAACAGAACTAATAAAATAGTAAAATTCTATCAAGTTTGTCCTAAAAAAGTTTATATTTTCTAAAAAGCCCTTCTTATAAAATCAAGACCCAGGTGCAGTGACGAAACAGCTCAATTTTTGTATATCTTTTTTTCAGGATGTACAAAAAGACTGCTTATAAAAATAACTGGTATGAAAACCCTAAATACCAAGTTTTAGCCCGATCGGTAAAACAGTTTAGGCTCTACTCCAAGGTACAACCAGACAGGTGAGGTGGACAGACAGACGGCAATCTAAAATCAATTTTTTCGGATTCGGGGGTCATGAAACGTTGACATTCATCAAAATCTCGAGTTTGATTTTTTTGACGATCATATTACTTTCTCTACCTGTAAGGTAGCGAGAAAGTAAAGAATGAGAATAGAGCCGTCTCGTTATTGCACCAAGGTCTTTAATTATTACAGTAGCCCCATGGCTTCTTTGGTGCTGACTGACAGTTCACAGCTGACTTCTGACAGTCAACATTTAGGTATATACCTAAATTATGACAGTCAGAAGTGACAGCTGCTAAACACATGTTTTTTGAAGATCATATGGTTCGACGTAGGGATACATAATTTGGTCTGGTATCTTGTCAAAGCCGTCAGCTGTCAGCTGTGAGCTGTCAGTCAGCACCAAAGAAGCCATGGGGCTACTGTATGTACCATAGGACTGAGACGCGTGGCCGGTGTCCAGAAACTAACCGTTATTTTAAGAAGTGGTTTGTTATTCCAAAATATGGTTCGCACCAATATAAAGTTTGAATGCATCAACAACATGGCCATTTCGTCGCAAAAGTCTGACATGTTTGGTTTGATGATTTTAAAAGAATTCATGAAAAGGCGACATTTGCTCGTTTTCAACGACGTATCGTGAGAAATGTCTCAGCTCTGAGATCAGAGGGAATGGTTTGAACCACAGATGATCTAAGAATAAAGTTAACTTTTAAAAGGGTCACAACAAAACATTCAAAGATAAATGAGGATTTTATTTTATTACTCCACAATTTAAAGGTCACTTTGTATTTTCTAAAAAGTATCCATAGATATGAAAATCACGGTACACATTATAATGACAGACACCAAATTAAGTTTCTGCGTGTGCCAATGATACACCCCGTCATAAAACCCATACTCAACATTAGTAAGGCTTCAAATTCTCAAGTTGGTAATGTTTTTTGTGTAGGTGACTGTACTTGTCTGGATGGCCACGGCCGTGACGTCACTGTCACCAAGTTATGTTTCCTCTTAGCGAGTGTTGATGTCCTCACAGACACATTGAATACAAATATTTGTGTTTTGGACATGTCTGCCTGCAGAATCTGCCTGCAACAGTGTGTGCGGTTATTAACGATGAACAAACATGCTCAACACATTAGATTGCTTGGTACACGCATCACCGAAAAGGTGTGATTCATCAAGAAGGATGTACGAATAGTAACAATGTGATCATTTCACGTGCAATTGTTTACTTTGCATAGCAGCAGAATTATGCAACGATGACACAAGTTCATGGTTTTAGCGACCAAGTCTAAGTGAAATAGATATTAAGTTTCTATAGACACATGGAATTAAGGTGTGAATCTAGGTGACGCGAATTAAGGGAGGTGTTTTTACCGTTTTCAAAGGTCTAAATAAATAAAATATTTCTCCATCAAAAACATAGAGTTTAATTTTCTTCACATGTTGATATCAACAGTTCTTGAATATTTGTCATGAGCAATTTGGCAAAAGATGAAAATCATTCAAATGAAAAGAAAAAGTTGTCATTAAATTCCAGGAGACCCTTGACAGATATTAAAGATAGTGATATCAACCTCTGAAGAAAATTAAACTATGTTTTTACTGGAGTAATCGACAAAAAAATGCTTTGCTATAAAAAAAATACAAAAATACCGACCTTTTATCGCTCTCCATTCCATCCCGCATTAAACATACTCATTACTTACAGTAAATGTGATTTAAATGGTTGGATACAATTAATATAACTGATCCAGTTCTACTCTTTAAAAATAAACAAATATATTTCCCGACCTCACAGAATCTTGTGTGAATAAAATTATGACGTTTAATTATAGTTTTTGAAACTTAATAAATTATAAATCTGTTCCTTCAGCAATCTCTACAATCTTATCTAGCTATGATTCTAGTTTTACAACAAACTTAATATCTTGTTTAAAGATAGTTCTAATTTTACATCAATCTCGAGAATATTGTGTGATGATGGTTCTAGTTTTACGTTAATCTATCTTGTGTGATGATAGTTCTAGTTTTTCATCAACCTCGAGAAGCTTGTGTGGTGATGGTTCTAGTTTTATATCAATTTCAAGAATCATGTGTGAAAATAGTTCTAGTGTTACATCAATCTCGAGAAGCTTGTGTGGTGATAGTTCTAGTTTTACATCAATCTCGAGAAGCTTGTGTGGTGATAGTTCTAATTTTACATCAATCTCGAGAAGCTTGTGTGGTGATGGCTCTAGTTTTACATCAATTTCGAGAATCATGTGTGAAGATAGTTCTAGTTTTACATCAACCTCGAAAAGCTTGTGTGGTGATAGTTCTAATTTTACATCAATCTCGAGAAATATTGTGTGATGGTGGTTCTAGTTTTACGTAAATCTAGAGATTCATGTGTGAAAATAGTTCTAACTTTACATCAATCTCGAGAATCTTGTATGGTGATGGCTCTAGTTTTACATCAATTTCGAGAATCTTGTGTGGTGATAGTTCTAATTTTACATCAATCTCGAGAAGCTTGTGTGGTGATGGCTTTAGTTTTACATCAATTTCGAGAATAATGTGTGAAGATAGTTCTAGTTTTACATCAACCTCGAGAAGCTTGTGTGGTGATGGTTCTAGTTTTACGTTAATCTATCTTGTGTGATGATAGTTCTAGTTTTTCATCAACCTCGAGAAGCTTGTGTGGTGATGGTTCTAGTTTTATATCAATTTCAAGAATCATGTGTGAAAATAGTTCTAGTTTTACATCAATCTCGAGAAGCTTGTGTGTTGATAGTTCTAGTTTTACATCAATCTCGAGAAGCTTGTGTGGTGATAATTCTAGTTTTACATCAATTTCGAGAATCTTGTGATGATAGTTCTAGTTTTACATCAATTTCGAGAATCTTGTGTGATGATAGTTCTAGTTTTACATCAACCTCGAGAAGCTTGTGTGGTGATGGTTCTAGTTTTATATCAATTTCAAGAATCACGTGTGAAGATAGTTCTAGTTTTACATCAACCTCGAGACGCTTGTGTGGTGATAGTGCTGGTTTTACATCAATTTTGAGAATCATGTGTGAATATAGTTTTAACTTTACATCAATCTCGAGGAGCTTGTGGGGTGATAGTTCTGGTTTTACATCAATCTCGAGAAGATTGTGGGCTGATAGTTCTGGTTTTACATCAATCTCGAGAAGCTTGTGTAGTTCTAGTTTTTCATCAATCTCGAGAAGCTTGTGTGGTGATAGTTCTGGTTTTACATCAATCTCGAGAAGCTTGTGTGGTGATAGTTCTAGTTTTACATCAATCTCGAGAATCTTGTGTGGTGATAGTTCTAGTTTTACATCAATTTCGAAAATCTTGTGTAATGATAGTTCTAGTTTTACATCAATTTCGATAATCTTGTGTGGTGATAGTTCTAGTTTTATATCAATCTATATGATAACAATAATGCTTTGTGAACTTCTTTGTACCCCCTTATAGTTGGTATCACACCTGATTTTTCTTAATTCAAAGTCTCTTTGGCATCGTCATACAGTCAGCGTTTGGTTTTTGTTGGTATATTCTAAATCTTTAGCGACTAAACTTAATATTACAAGACGAGGAGCGCCAATTTTAAGGAAACTCACCAACTCTCACCTTGAGAAGTAATGAAAAAAACACAACGCTAGAAAATAATTAGTGGCCTGACATCAGGGCCAAGACCCGGTCAGAATCGAGCACGAAAACGCTAGTATTATTATACTAATATGGGGCGTATAACCTGAATGGGTAGTAAAATGCGGTGCTAAAACACACACACACACACACACACACACATATATATATATATATATATATATATATATATATATATATATATATATATATATATATATATATAT